>CM068866.1:26802460-27067600 GCA_035149815.1 Branchiostoma lanceolatum | reverse complement strand
CTATACATAGTGATGTTCTATAAAGGCTTTATAAGTACTGGTTGGGGGGCGTAACTTTGGTCAGCTATTACTCCCTAACCATGAATGAGAAAGTAAAATGATTTCGTTTCCTCAAATACCGCCAAGTGCCCTATCGTTTGAATGTAAAGTTTGAACATTCTGATAAAGAGATTGCATTTTAGACCGGAGCACTGAATTGGTCTATAATGCTTTATAAGTATGGGTGGGGGCGTAACTTTGGTCAGCTATTACTCCCTAACCATGAATGAGAAAGTAAAATGATTTCGTTTCCTCAAATACCCGCCAAGTGCCCTATCGTTTGAATGTAAAGTTTGAACATTCTGATAAAGAGATTGAATTTAGACCGGAGCACTATACATATTTGGTCTATAATGCTTTATAAGTATGGGTGGGGGCGTAACTTTGGTCAGCTATTACTCCCTAACCATGAATGAGAAAGTAAAATGATTTCGTTTCCTCAAATACCCGCCAAGTGCCCTATCGTTTGAATGTAAAGATTGAACATTCTGATAAAGAGATTGCATTTTAGACCGGAGCACTGAATTGGTCTATAATGCTTTATAAGTATGGGTGGGGGCGTAACTTTGGTCAGCTATTACTCCCTAACCATGAATGAGAAAGTAAAATGATTTCGTTTCCTCAAATAACCGCCAAGTGCCCTATCGTTTGAATGTAAAGTTTGAACATTCTGATAAAGAGATTGCATTTTAGACCGGAGCACTGAATTGGTCTATAATGCTTTATAAGTATGGGTGGGGGCGTAACTTTGGTCAGCTATTACTCCCTAACCATGAATGAGAAAGTAAAATGATTTCGTTTCCTCAAATACCCGCCCCAAGTGCCCTATCGTTTGAATGTAAAGTTTGAACATTCTGATAAAGAGATTGAATTTTAGACCGGAGCACTGAATTGGTCTATAATGCTTTATAAGTATGGGTGGGGGCGTAACTTTGGTCAGCTATTACTCCCTAACCATGAATGAGAAAGTAAAATGATTTCGTTTCCTCAAATACCCGCCAAGTGCCCTATCGTTTGAATGTAAAGTTTGAACATTCTGATAAAGAGATTGCATTTTAGACGCGGAGCAACTGAATTGGTCTATAATGCTTTATAAGTATGGTGGGGGCGTAACTTTGGTCAGCTATTACTCCCTAACCATGAATGAGAAAGTAAAATGATTTCGTTTCCTCAAATACCCGCCAAGTGCCCTATCGTTTGAATGTAAAGTTTGAACATTCTGATAAAGAGATTGAATTTTAGACCGGAGCACTGAATTGGTCTATAATGCTTATAAGTATGGGTGGGGGCGTAACTTTGGTCAGCTATTACTCCCTAACCATGAATGAGAAAGTAAAATGATTTCGTTTCTCAAATACCCGCCAAGTGCCCTATCGTTTGAATGTAAAGTTTGAACATTCTGATAAAGAGATTGCATTTTAGACCGGAGCACTGAATTGGTCTATAATGCTTTATAAGTATGGGTGGGGGCGTAACTTTGGTCAGCTATTACTCCCTAACCATGAATGAGAAAGTAAAATGATTTCGTTCCTCAAATACCCGCCAAGTGCCCTATCGTTTGAATGTAAAGTTTGAACATTCTGATAAAGAGATTGCATTTTAGACCGGAGCACTGAATTGGTCTATAATGCTTTATAAGTATGGGTGGGGGCGTAACTTTGTCAGCTATTACTCCCTAACCATGAATGAGAAAGTAAAATGATTTCGTTTCCTCAAATACCGCCAAGTGCCCTATCGTTTGAATGTAAAGTTTGAACATTCTGATAAAGAGATTGCATTTTAGACCGGAGCACTGAATTGGTCTATAATGCTTTATAAGTATGGGTGGGGGCGTAACTTTGGTCAGCTATTACTCCCTAACCATGAATGAGAAAGTAAAATGATTTCGTTTCCTCAATTACCCGCCAAGTGCCCTATCGTTTGAATGTAAAGTTTGAACATTCTGATAAAGAGATTGAATTTTAGACCGGAGCACTGAATTGGTCTATAATGCTTTATAAGTATGGGTGGGGGCGTAACTTTGGTCAGCTATTACTCCCTAACCATGAATGAGAAAGTAAAATGATTTCGTTTCCTCAAATACCCGCCAAGTGCCCTATCGTTTGAATGTAAAGTTTGAACATTCTGATAAAGAGATTGCATTTTAGACGGAGCACTGAATTGGTCTATAATGCTTTATAAGTATGGGTGGGGGCGTAACTTTGGTCAGCTATTACTCCCTAACCATGAATGAGAAAGTAAAATGATTTCGTTTCCTCAAATACCCGCCAAGTGCCCTATCGTTTGAATGTAAAGTTTGAACATTCTGATAAAGAGATTGCATTTTAGACCGGAGCACTGAATTGGTCTATAATGCTTTATAAGTATGGGTGGGGGCGTAACTTGGTCAGCTATTACTCCCTAACCATGAATGAGAAAGTAAAATGATTTCGTTTCCTCAAATACCCGCCAAGTGCCCTATCGTTTGAATGTAAAGTTTGAACATTCTGATAAAGAGATTGAATTTTAGACCGGAGCACTGAATTGGTCTATAATGCTTTATAAGTATGGGTGGGGGCGTAACTTTGGTCAGCTATTACTCCCTAACCATGAATGAGAAAGTAAAATGATTTCGTTTCCTCAAATACCCGCCAAGTGCCCTATCGTTTGAATGTAAAGTTTGAACATTCTGATAAAGAGATTGCATTTTAGACCGAGCACTGAATTGGTCTATAATGCTTTATAAGTATGGGTGGGGGCGTAACTTTGGTCAGCTATTACTCCCTAACCATGAATGAGAAAGTAAAATGATTTCGTTTCCTCAAATACCCGCCAAGTGCCCTATCGTTTGAATGTAAAGTTTGAACATTCTGATAAAGAGATTGCATTTTAGACCGGAGCACTGAATTGGTCTATAATGCTTTATAAGTATGGGTGGGGGCGTAACTTTGGTCAGCTATTACTCCCTAACCATGAATGAGAAAGTAAAATGATTTCGTTTCCTCAAATACCCGCCAAGTGCCCTATCGTTTGAATGTAAAGTTTGAACATTCTGATAAAGAGATTGCATTTTAGACCGGAGCACTGAATTGGTCTATAATGCTTTATAAGTATGGGTGGGGGCGTACTTTGGTCAGCTATTACTCCCCTAACCATGAATGAGAAAGTAAAATGATTTCGTTTCCTCAAATACCCGCCAAGTGCCCTATCGTTTGAATGTAAAGTTTGAACATTCTGATAAAGAGATTGCATTTTAGACCGGAGCACTGAATTGGTCTATAATGCTTTATAAGTATGGGTGGGGGCGTAACTTTGGTCAGCTATTACTCCCTAACCATGAATGAGAAAGTAAAATGATTTCGTTCCTCAAATACCCGCCAAGTGCCCTATCGTTTGAATGTAAAGTTTGAACATTCTGATAAAGAGATTGAATTTTAGACCGGAGCACTGAATTGGTCTATAATGCTTTATAAGTATGGGTGGGGGCGTAACTTTGGTCAGCTATTACTCCCTAACCATGAATGAGAAAGTAAAATGATTTCGTTTCCTCAAATACCCGCCAAGTGCCCTATCGTTTGAATGTAAAGTTTGAACATTCTGATAAAGAGATTGCATTTTAGACCGGAGCACTGAATTGGTCTATAATGCTTTATAAGTATGGGTGGGGGCGTAACTTTGGTCAGCTATTACTCCTAACCATGAATGAGAAAGTAAAATGATTTCGTTTCCTCAAATACCCGCCAAGTGCCCTATCGTTTGAATGTAAAGTTTGAACATTCTGATAAAGAGATTGCATTTTAGACCGGAGCACTGAATTGTCTATAATGCTTTATAAGTATGGGTGGGGGCGTAACTTGGTCAGCTATTACTCCCTAACCATGAATGAGAAAGTAAAATGATTTCGTTTCCTCAAATACCCGCCAAGTGCCCTATCGTTTGAATGTAAAGTTTGAACATTCTGATAAAGAGATTGCATTTTAGACCGGAGCACTGAATTGGTCTATAATGCTTTATAAGTATGGGTGGGGGCGTAACTTTGGTCAGCTATTACTCCCTAACCATGAATGAGAAAGTAAAATGATTTCGTTTCCTCAAATACCCGCCAAGTGCCCTATCGTTTGAATGTAAAGTTTGAACATTCTGATAAAGAGATTGCATTTTAGACCGGAGCACTGAATTGGTCTATAATGCTTTATAAGTATGGGTGGGGGGCGTTAACTTTGGTCAGCTATTACTCCCTAACCATGAATGAGAAAGTAAAATGATTTCGTTCCTCAAATACCCGCCAAGTGCCCTATCGTTTGAATGTAAAGTTTGAACATTCTGATAAAGAGATTGCATTTTAGACCGGAGCACTGAATTGGTCTATAATGCTTTATAAGTATGGGTGGGGGCGTAACTTTGGTCAGCTATTACTCCTAACCATGAATGAGAAAGTAAAATGATTTCGTTTCCTCAAATACCCGCCAAGGTGCCCTATCGTTTGAATGTAAAGTTTGAACATTCTGATAAAGAGATTGCATTTTAGACCGAGCACTGAATTGGTCTATAATGCTTTATAAGTATGGGTGGGGGCGTACTTTGGTCAGCTATTACTCCCTAACCATGAATGAGAAAGTAAAATGATTTCGTTTTCCTCAAATACCCGCCAAGTGCCCTATCGTTTGAATGTAAAGTTTGAACATTCTGATAAAGAGATTGCATTTTAGACCGGAGCACTGAATTGGTCTATAATGCTTTATAAGTATGGGTGGGGGCGTAACTTTGGTCAGCTATTACTCCCTAACCATGAATGAGAAAGTAAAATGATTTCGTTTCCTCAAATACCCGCCAAGTGCCCTATCGTTTGAATGTAAAGTTTGAACATTCTGATAAAGAGATTGCATTTTAGACCGGAGCACTGAATTGGTCTATAATGCTTTATAAGTATGGGTGGGGGCGTAACTTTGGTCAGCTATTACTCCTAACCATGAATGAGAAAGTAAAATGATTTCGTTTCCTCAAATACCCGCCAAGTGCCCTATCGTTTGAATGTAAAGTTTGAACATTCTGATAAAGAGATTGCATTTTAGACCGGAGCACTGAATTGGTCTATAATGCTTTATAAGTATGGTGGGGGGCGTAACTTTGGTCAGCTATTACTCCCTAACCATGAATGAGAAAGTAAAATGATTTCGTTTCCTCAAATACCCGCCAAGTGCCCTATCGTTTGAATGTAAAGTTTGAACATTCTGATAAAGAGATTGCATTTTAGACCGGAGCACTGAATTGGTCTATAATGCTTTATAAGTATGGGTGGGGGCGTAACTTTGGTCAGCTATTACTCCCTAACCATGAATGAGAAAGTAAAATGATTTCGTTTCCTCAAATACCCGCCAAGTGCCCTATCGTTTGAATGTAAAGTTTGAACATTCTGATAAAGAGATTGCATTTTAGACCGGAGCACTGAATTGGTCTATAATGCTTTATAAGTATGGGTGGGGGCGTAACTTTGGTCAGCTATTACTCCCTAACCATGAATGAGAAAGTAAAATGATTTCGTTTCCTCAAATACCGCCAAGTGCCCTATCGTTTGAATGTAAAGTTTGAACATTCTGATAAAGAGATTGCATTTTAGACCGGAGCACTGAATTGGTCTATAATGCTTTATAAGTATGGGTGGGGGCGTAACTTTGGTCAGCTATTACTCCCTAACCATGAATGAGAAAGTAAAATGATTTCGTTTCCTCAAATACCCGCCAAGTGCCCTATCGTTTGAATGTAAAGTTTGAACATTCTGATAAAGAGATTGCATTTTAGACCGGAGCACTGAATTGGTCTATAATGCTTTATAAGTATGGGTGGGGGGCGTAACTTTGGTCAGCTATTACTCCCTAACCATGAATGAGAAAGTAAAATGATTTCGTTTCCTCAAATACCCGCCAAGTGCCCTATCGTTTGAATGTAAAGTTTGAACATTCTGATAAAGAGATTGCATTTTAGACCGGAGCACTGAATTGGTCTATAATGCTTTATAAGTATGGGTGGGGGCGTAACTTTGGTCAGCTATTACTCCCTAACCATGAATGAGAAAGTAAAATGATTTCGTTTCCTCAATACCCGCCAAGTGCCCTATCGTTTGAATGTAAAGTTTGAACATTCTGATAAAGAGATTGCATTTTAGACCGGAGCACTGAATTGGTCTATAATGCTTTATAAGTATGGGTGGGGGCGTAACTTTGGTCAGCTATTACTCCCTAACCATGAATGAGAAAGTAAAATGATTTCGTTTCCTCAAATACCCGCCAAGTGCCCTATCGTTTGAATGTAAAGTTTTGAACATTCTGATAAAGAGATTGCATTTTAGACCGGAGCACTGAATTGGTCTATAATGCTTTATAAGTATGGGTGGGGGCGTAACTTTGGTCAGCTATTACTCCCTAACCATGAATGAGAAAGTAAAATGATTTCGTTTCCTCAAATACCCGCCAAGTGCCCTATCGTTTGAATGTAAAGTTTGAACATTCTGATAAAGAGATTGCATTTTAGACCGGAGCACTGAATTGGTCTATAATGCTTTATAAGTATGGGTGGGGGCGTAACTTTGGTCAGCTATTACTCCCTAACCATGAATGAGAAAGTAAAATGATTTCGTTTCCTCAAATACCCGCCAAGTGCCCTATCGTTTTGAATGTAAAGTTTGAACATTCTGATAAAGAGATTGCATTTTAGACCGGAGCACTGAATTGGTCTATAATGCTTTATAAGTATGGGTGGGGGCGTAACTTTGGTCAGCTATTACTCCCTAACCATGAATGAGAAGTAAAATGATTTCGTTTCCTCAAATACCCGCCAAGTGCCCTATCGTTTGAATGTAAAGTTTGAACATTCTGATAAAGAGATTGCATTTAGACCGGAGCACTGAATTGGTCTATAATGCTTTATAAGTATGGGTGGGGGCGTAACTTTGGTCAGCTATTACTCCCTAACCATGAATGAGAAAGTAAAATGATTTCGTTTCCTCAAATACCCGCCAAGTGCCCTATCGTTTGAATGTAAAGTTTGAACATTCTGATAAAGAGATTGCATTTTAGACCGGAGCACTGAATTGGTCTATAATGCTTTATAAGTATGGGTGGGGGCGTAACTTTGGTCAGCTATTACTCCCTAACCATGAATGAGAAAGTAAAATGATTTCGTTTCCTCAAATACCCGCCAAGTGCCCTATCGTTTGAATGTAAAGTTTGAACATTCTGATAAGAGATTGCATTTTAGACCGGAGCACTGAATTGGTCTATAATGCTTTATAAGTATGGGTGGGGGCGTAACTTTGGTCAGCTATTACTCCCTAACCATGAATGAGAAAGTAAAATGATTTCGTTTCCTCAAATACCCGCCAAGTGCCCTATCGTTTGAATGTAAAGTTGAAAATTCTGATAAAGAGATTGCATTTTAGACCGGAGCACTGAATTGGTCTATAATGCTTTATAAGTATGGGTGGGGGCGTAACTTTGGTCAGCTATTACTCCCTAACCATGAATGAGAAAGTAAAATGATTTTCGTTTCCTCAAATACCCGCCAAGTGCCCTATCGTTTGAATGTAAAGTTTGAACATTCTGATAAAGAGATTGCATTTTAGACCGGAGCAACTGAATTGGTCTATAATGCTTTATAAGTATGGGTGGGGGGCGTAACTTTGGTCAGCTATTACTCCCTAACCATGAATGAGAAAGTAAAATGATTTCGTTTCCTCAAATACCCGCCAAGTGCCCTATCGTTTGAATGTAAAGTTTGAACATTCTGATAAAGAGATTGCATTTTAGACCGGAGCACTGAATTGGTCTATAATGCTTTATAAGTATGGGTGGGGGCGTAACTTTGGTCAGCTATTACTCCCTAACCATGAATGAGAAAGTAAAATGATTTCGTTTCCTCAAATACCCGCCAAGTGCCCTATCGTTTGAATGTAAAGTTTGAACATTCTGATAAAGAGATTGCATTTTAGACCGGAGCACTGAATTGGTCTATAATGCTTTATAAGTATGGGTGGGGGCGTAACTTTGGTCAGCTATTACTCCCTAACCATGAATGAGAAAGTAAAATGATTTCGTTTCCTCAAATACCCGCCAAGTGCCCCTATCGTTTGAATGTAAAGTTTGAACATTCTGATAAAGAGATTGCATTTTAGACCGGAGCACTGAATTGGTCTATAATGCTTTATAAGTATGGGTGGGGGCGTAACTTTGGTCAGCTATTACTCCCTAACCATGAATGAGAAAGTAAAATGATTTCGTTTCCTCAAATACCCGCCAAGTGCCCTATCGTTTGAATGTAAAGTTTGAACATTCTGATAAAGAGATTGCATTTTTAGACCGGAGCACTGAATTGGTCTATAATGCTTTATAAGTATGGGTGGGGGCGTAACTTTGGTCAGCTATTACTCCCTAACCATGAATGAGAAAGTAAAATGATTTCGTTTCCTCAAATACCCGCCAAGTGCCCTATCGTTTGAATGTAAAGTTTGAACATTCTGATAAAGAGATTGCATTTTAGACCGGAGCACTGAATTGGTCTATAATGCTTTATAAGTATGGGTGGGGGCGTAACTTTGGTCAGCTATTACTCCCTAACCATGAATGAGAAAGTAAAATGATTTCGTTTCCTCAAATACCCGCCAAGTGCCCTATCGTTTGAATGTAAAGTTTGAACATTCTGATAAAGAGATTGCATTTTAGACCGGAGCACTGAATTGGTCTATAATGCTTTATAAGTATGGGTGGGGGCGTAACTTTGGTCAGCTATTACTCCCTAACCATGAATGAGAAAGTAAAATGATTTCGTTTCCTCAAATACCCGCCAAGTGCCCTATCGTTTGAATGTAAAGTTTGAACATTCTGATAAAGAGATTGCATTTTAGACCGGAGCACTGAATTGGTCTATAATGCTTTATAAGTATGGGTGGGGGCGTAACTTTGGTCAGCTATTACTCCCTAACCATGAATGAGAAAGTAAAATGATTTCGTTTCCTCAAATACCCGCCAAGTGCCCTATCGTTTGAATGTAAAGTTTTGAACATTCTGATAAAGAGATTGCATTTTAGACCGGAGCACTGAATTGGTCTATAATGCTTTATAAGTATGGGTGGGGGCGTAACTTTGGTCAGCTATTACTCCCTAACCATGAATGAGAAAGTAAAAATGATTTCGTTTCCTCAAATACCCGCCAAGTGCCCCTATCGTTTGAATGTAAAGTTTGAACATTCTGATAAAGAGATTGCAATTTTAGACCGGAGCACTGAATTGGTCTATAATGCTTTATAAGTATGGGTGGGGGGCGTAACTTTGGTCAGCTATTACTCCCTAACCATGAATGAGAAAGTAAAATGATTTCGTTTCCTCAAATACCCGCCAAGTGCCCTATCGTTTGAATGTAAAGTTTGAACATTCTGATAAAGAGATTGCATTTTAGACCGGAGCACTGAATTGGTCTATAATGCTTTATAAGTATGGGTGGGGGCGTAACTTTGGTCAGCTATTACTCCCTAACCATGAATGAGAAAGTAAAATGATTTCGTTTCCTCAAATACCCGCCAAGTGCCCCTATCGTTTGAATGTAAAGTTTGAACATTCTGATAAAGAGATTGCATTTTAGACCGGAGCACTGAATTGGTCTATAATGCTTTATAAGTATGGGTGGGGGCGTAACTTTGGTCAGCTATTACTCCCTAACCATGAATGAGAAAGTAAAATGATTTCGTTTCCTCAAATACCCGCCAAGTGCCCTATCGTTTGAATGTAAAGTTTGAACATTCTGATAAAGAGATTGCATTTTTAGACCGGAGCACTGAATTGGTCTATAATGCTTTATAAGTATGGGTGGGGGCGTAACTTTGGTCAGCTATTACTCCCTAACCATGAATGAGAAAGTAAAATGATTTCGTTTCCTCAAATACCCGCCAAGTGCCCTATCGTTTGAATGTAAAGTTTGAACATTCTGATAAAGAGATTGAATTTTAGACCGGAGCACTGAATTGGTCTATAATGCTTTATAAGTATGGGTGGGGGCGTAACTTTGGTCAGCTATTACTCCCTAACCATGAATGAGAAAGTAAAATGATTTCGTTTTCCTCAAATACCCGCCAAGTGCCCTATCGTTTGAATGTAAAGTTTGAACATTCTGATAAAGAGATTGCATTTTAGACCCGGAGCACTGAATTGGTCTATAATGCTTATAAGTATGGGTGGGGGCGTAACTTTGGTCAGCTATTACTCCCTAACCATGAATGAGAAAGTAAAATGATTTCGTTTCCTCAAATACCCGCCAAGTGCCCTATCGTTTGAATGTAAAGTTTGAACATTCTGATAAAGAGATTGCATTTTAGACCGGAGCACTGAATTGGTCTATAATGCTTTATAAGTATGGGTGGGGGCGTAACTTTGGTCAGCTATTACTCCCTAACCATGAATGAGAAAGTAAAATGATTTCGTTTCCTCAAATACCCGCCAAGTGCCCTATCGTTTGAATGTAAAGTTTGAACATTCTGATAAAGAGATTGCATTTTAGACCGGAGCACTGAATTGGTCTATAATGCTTTATAAGTATGGGTGGGGGCGTAACTTTGGTCAGCTATTACTCCCTAACCATGAATGAGAAAGTAAAATGATTTCGTTTCCTCAAATACCCGCCAAGTGCCCTATCGTTTGAATGTAAAGTCTGAACATTCAGATAAAGAGATTGAATTTTAGACCGGAGCACTGAATTGGTCTATAATGCTTTATAAGTATGGGTGGGGGCGTAACTTTGGTCAGCTATTACTCCCTAAACCATGAATGAGAAAGTAAAATGATTTCGTTTCCTCAAATACCCGCCAAGTGCCCTATCGTTTGAATGTAAAGTTTGAACATTCTGATAAAGAGATTGCATTTTAGACCGGAGCACTGAATTGGTCTATAATGCTTTATAAGTATGGGTGGGGGCGTAACTTTGGTCAGCTATTACTCCCTAACCATGAATGAGAAAGTAAAATGATTTCGTTTCCTCAAATACCCGCCAAGTGCCCTATCGTTTGAATGTAAAGTTTGAACATTCTGATAAAGAGATTGCATTTTAGACCGGAGCACTGAATTGGTCTATAATGCTTTATAAGTATGGGTGGGGGCGTAACTTTGGTCAGCTATTACTCCCTAACCATGAATGAGAAAGTAAAATGATTTCGTTTCCTCAAATACCCGCCAAGTGCCCTATCGTTTGAATGTAAAGTTTGAACATTCTGATAAAGAGATTGCATTTTAGACCGGAGCACTGAATTGGTCTATAATGCTTTATAAGTATGGGTGGGGGCGTAACTTTGGTCAGCTATTACTCCCTAACCATGAATGAGAAAGTAAAATGATTTTCGTTTCCTCAAATACCCGCCAAGTGCCCTATCGTTTGAATGTAAAGTTTGAACATTCTGATAAAGAGATTGCATTTTAGACCGGAGCACTGAATTGGTCTATAATGCTTTATAAGTATGGGTGGGGGCGTAACTTTGGTCAGCTATTACTCCCTAACCATGAATGAGAAAGTAAAATGATTTCGTTTCCTCAAATACCCGCCAAGTGCCCTATCGTTTGAATGTAAAGTTTGAACATTCTGATAAAGAGATTGCATTTTAGACCGGAGCACTGAATTGGTCTATAATGCTTTATGAGTATGGGTGGGGGCGTAACTTTGGTCAGCTATTACTCCCTAACCATGAATGAGAAAGTAAAATGATTTCGTTTCCTCAAATACCCGCCAAGTGCCCTATCGTTTGAATGTAAAGTTTGAACATTCTGATAAAGAGATTGCATTTTAGACCGGAGCACTGAATTGGTCTATAATGCTTTATAAGTATGGTGGGGGCGTAACTTTGGTCAGCTATTACTCCCTAACCATGAATGAGAAAGTAAAATGATTTCGTTTCCTCAAATACCCGCCAAGTGCCCTATCGTTTGAATGTAAAGTTTGAAACATTCTGATAAAGAGATTGCATTTTAGACCGGAGCACTGAATTGGTCTATAATGCTTTATAAGTATGGGTGGGGGCGTAACTTTGGTCAGCTATTACTCCCTAACCATGAATGAGAAAGTAAAATGATTTCGTTTCCTCAAATACCCGCCAAGTGCCCTATCGTTTGAATGTAAAGTTTGAACATTCTGATAAAGAGATTGCATTTTAGACCGGAGCACTGAATTGGTCTATAATGCTTTATAAGTATGGGTGGGGGCGTAACTTTGGTCAGCTATTACTCCCTAACCATGAATGAGAAAGTAAAATGATTTCGTTTCCTCAAATACCCGCCAAGTGCCCTATCGTTTGAATGTAAAGTTTGAACATTCTGATAAAGAGATTGCATTTTAGACCGGAGCACTGAATTGGTCCTATAATGCTTTATAAGTATGGGTGGGGGCGTAACTTTGGTCAGCTATTACTCCCTAACCATGAATGAGAAAGTAAAATGATTTCGTTTCCTCAAATACCCGCCAAGTGCCCTATCGTTTGAATGTAAAGTTTGAACATTCTGATAAAGAGATTGCATTTTAGACCGGAGCACTGAATTGGTCTATAATGCTTTATAAGTATGGGTGGGGGCGTAACTTTGGTCAGCTATTACTCCCTAACCATGAATGAGAAAGTAAAATGATTTCGTTTCCTCAAATACCCGCCAAGTGCCCTATCGTTTGAATGTAAAGTTTGAACATTCTGATAAAGAGATTGCATTTTAGACCGGAGCACTGAATTGGTCTATAATGCTTTATAAGTATGGGTGGGGGCGTAACTTTGGTCAGCTATTACTCCCTAACCATGAATGAGAAAGTAAAATGATTTCGTTTCCTCAAATACCCGCCAAGTGCCCTATCGTTTGAATGTAAAGTTTGAACATTCTGATAAAGAGATTGCATTTTAGACCGGAGCACTGAAATTGGTCTATAATGCTTTATAAGTATGGGTGGGGGCGTAACTTTGGTCAGCTATTACTCCCTAACCATGAATGAGAAAGTAAAATGATTTCGTTTCCTCAAATACCCGCCAAGTGCCCTATCGTTTGAATGTAAAGTTTGAACATTCTGATAAAGAGATTGCATTTTAGACCGGAGCACTGAATTGGTCTATAATGCTTTATGAGTATGGGTGGGGGCGTAACTTTGGTCAGCTATTACTCCCTAACCATGAATGAGAAAGTAAAATGATTTCGTTTCCTCAAATACCCGCCAAGTGCCCTATCGTTTGAATGTAAAGTTTGAACATTCTGATAAAGAGATTGCATTTTAGACCGGAGCACTGAATTGGTCTATAATGCTTTATAAGTATGGGTGGGGGCGTAACTTTGGTCAGCTATTACTCCCTAACCATGAATGAGAAAGTAAAATGATTTCGTTTCCTCAAATACCCGCCAAGTGCCCCTATCGTTTTGAATGTAAAGTTTGAACATTCTGATAAAGAGATTGCATTTTAGACCGGAGCACTGAATTGGTCTATAATGCTTTATAAGTATGGGTGGGGGCGTAACTTTGGTCAGCTATTACTCCCTAACCATGAATGAGAAAGTAAAATGATTTCGTTTCCTCAAATACCCGCCAAGTGCCCTATCGTTTGAATGTAAAGTTTGAACATTCTGATAAAGAGATTGCATTTTAGACCGGAGCACTGAATTGGTCTATAATGCTTTATAAGTATGGGTGGGGGCGTAACTTTGGTCAGCTATTACTCCCTAACCATGAATGAGAAAGTAAAATGATTTCGTTTCCTCAAATACCCGCCAAGTGCCCTATCGTTTGAATGTAAAGTTTGAACATTCTGATAAAGAGATTGCATTTTAGACCGGAGCACTGAATTGGTCTATAATGCTTTATAAGTATGGGTGGGGGCGTAACTTTGGTCAGCTATTACTATACATAGTGATGTTAGAAAGTAAAATGATTTCGTTTCCTCAAATACCCGCCAAGTGCCCTATCGTTTGAATGTAAAGTTTGAACATTCTGATAAAGAGATTGCATTTTTAGACCGGAGCACTGAATTGGTCTATAATGCTTTATAAGTATGGGTGGGGGCGTAACTTTGGTCAGCTATTACTCCCTAACCATGAATGAGAAAGTAAAATGATTTCGTTTTCCTCAAATACCCGCCAAGTGCCCTATCGTTTGAATGTAAAGTTTGAACATTCTGATAAAGAGATTGCATTTTAGACCGGAGCACTGAATTGGTCTATAATGCTTTATAAGTATGGGTGGGGGCGTAACTTTGGTCAGCTATTACTCCCTAACCATGAATGAGAAAGTAAAATGATTTCGTTTCCTCAAATACCCGCCAAGTGCCCTATCGTTTGAATGTAAAGTTTGAACATTCTGATAAAGAGATTGCATTTAGACCGGAGCACTGAATTGGTCTATAATGCTTTATAAGTATGGGTGGGGGGCGTAACTTTGGTCAGCTATTACTCCCTAACCATGAATGAGAAAGTAAAATGATTTCGTTTCCTCAAATACCCGCCAAGTGCCCTATCGTTTGAATGTAAAGTTTGAACATTCTGATAAAGAGATTGCATTTTAGACCGGAGCACTGAATTGGTCTATAATGCTTTATAAGTATGGGTGGGGGCGTAACTTTGGTCAGCTATTACTCCCTAACCATGAATGAGAAAGTAAAATGATTTCGTTTCCTCAAATACCCGCCAAGTGCCCTATCGTTTGAATGTAAAGTTTGAACATTCTGATAAAGAGATTGCATTTTAGACCGGAGCACTGAATTGGTCTATAATGCTTTATAAGTATGGGTGGGGGCGTAACTTTGGTCAGCTATTACTCCCTAACCATGAATGAGAAAGTAAAATGATTTCGTTTCCTCAAATACCCGCCAAGTGCCCTATCGTTTGAATGTAAAGTTTGAACATTCTGATAAAGAGATTGCATTTTAGACCGGAGCACTGAATTGGTCTATAATGCTTTATAAGTATGGGTGGGGGCGTTACTTTGGTCAGCTATTACTCCCTAACCATGAATGAGAAAGTAAAATGATTTCGTTTCCTCAAATACCCGCCAAGTGCCCTATCGTTTGAATGTAAAGTTTGAACATTCTGATAAAGAGATTGAATTTTAGACCGGAGCACTGAATTGGTCTATAATGCTTTATAAGTATGGGTGGGGGCGTAACTTTGGTCAGCTATTACTCCCTAACCATGAATGAGAAAGTAAAATGATTTCGTTTCCTCAAATACCCGCCAAGTGCCCTATCGTTTGAATGTAAAGTTTGAACATTCTGATAAAGAGATTGCATTTTAGACCGGAGCACTGAATTGGTCTATAATGCTTTATAAGTATGGGTGGGGGCGTAACTTTGGTCAGCTATTACTCCCTAACCATGAATGAGAAAGTAAAATGATTTCGTTTCCTCAAATACCCGCCAAGTGCCCTATCGTTTGAATGTAAAGTTTGAACATTCTGATAAAGAGATTGCATTTTAGACCGGAGCACTGAATTGGTCTATAATGCTTTATAAGTATGGGTGGGGGCGTAACTTTGGTCAGCTATTACTCCCTAACCATGAATGAGAAAGTAAAATGATTTCGTTTCCTCAAATACCCGCCAAGTGCCCTATCGTTTGAATGTAAAGTTTGAACATTCTGATAAAGAGATTGCATTTTAGACCGGAGCACTGAATTGGTCTATAATGCTTTATGAGTATGGGTGGGGGCGTAACTTTGGTCAGCTATTACTCCCTAACCATGAATGAGAAAGTAAAATGATTTCGTTTCCTCAAATACCCGCCAAGTGCCCTATCGTTTGAATGTAAAGTTTGAACATTCTGATAAAGAGATTGCATTTTAGACCGGAGCACTGAATTGGTCTATAATGCTTTATAAGTATGGGTGGGGGCGTAACTTTGGTCAGCTATTACTCCCTAACCATGAATGAGAAAGTAAAATGATTTCGTTTCCTCAAATACCCGCCAAGTGCCCTATCGTTTGAATGTAAAGTTTGAACATTCTGATAAAGAGATTGCATTTTAGACCGGAGCACTGAATTGGTCTATAATGCTTTATGAGTATGGGTGGGGGCGTAACTTTGGTCAGCTATTACTCCCTAACCATGAATGAGAAAGTAAAATGATTTCGTTTCCTCAAATACCCGCCAAGTGCCCTATCGTTTGAATGTAAAGTTTGAACATTCTGATAAAGAGATTGCATTTTAGACCGGAGCACTGAATTGGTCTATAATGCTTTATAAGTATGGGTGGGGGCGTAACTTTGGTCAGCTATTACTCCCTAACCATGAATGAGAAAGTAAAATGATTTCGTTTCCTCAAATACCCGCCAAGTGCCCTATCGTTTGAATGTAAAGTTTGAACATTCTGATAAAGAGATTGCATTTTAGACCGGAGCACTGAATTGGTCTATAATGCTTTATAAGTATGGGTGGGGGCGTAACTTTGGTCAGCTATTACTCCCTAACCATGAATGAGAAAGTAAAATGATTTCGTTTCCTCAAATACCCGCCAAGTGCCCTATCGTTTGAATGTAAAGTTTGAACATTCTGATAAAGAGATTGCATTTTAGACCGGAGCACTGAATTGGTCTATAATGCTTTATGAGTATGGGTGGGGGCGTAACTTTGGTCAGCTATTACTCCCTAACCATGAATGAGAAAGTAAAATGATTTCGTTTCCTCAAATACCCGCCAAGTGCCCTATCGTTTGAATGTAAAGTTTGAACATTCTGATAAAGAGATTGCATTTTAGACCGGAGCACTGAATTGGTCTATAATGCTTTATAAGTATGGGTGGGGGCGTAACTTTGGTCAGCTATTACTCCCTAACCATGAATGAGAAAGTAAAATGATTTCGTTTCCTCAAATACCCGCCAAGTGCCCTATCGTTTGAATGTAAAGTTTGAACATTCTGATAAAGAGATTGCATTTTAGACCGGAGCACTGAATTGGTCTATAATGCTTTATAAGTATGGGTGGGGGCGTAACTTTGGTCAGCTATTACTCCCTAACCATGAATGAGAAAGTAAAATGATTTCGTTTCCTCAAATACCCGCCAAGTGCCCTATCGTTTGAATGTAAAGTTTGAACATTCTGATAAAGAGATTGCATTTTAGACCGGAGCACTGAATTGGTCTATAATGCTTTATAAGTATGGGTGGGGGCGTAACTTTGGTCAGCTATTACTCCCTAACCATGAATGAGAAAGTAAAATGATTTCGTTTCCTCAAATACCCGCCAAGTGCCCTATCGTTTGAATGTAAAGTTTGAACATTCTGATAAAGAGATTGCATTTTAGACCGGAGCACTGAATTGGTCTATAATGCTTTATAAGTATGGGTGGGGGCGTTACTTTGGTCAGCTATTACTCCCTAACCATGAATGAGAAAGTAAAATGATTTCGTTTCCTCAAATACCCGCCAAGTGCCCTATCGTTTGAATGTAAAGTTTGAACATTCTGATAAAGAGATTGCATTTTAGACCGGAGCACTGAATTGGTCTATAATGCTTTATAAGTATGGGTGGGGGCGTAACTTTGGTCAGCTATTACTCCCTAACCATGAATGAGAAAGTAAAATGATTTCGTTTCCTCAAATACCCGCCAAGTGCCCTATCGTTTGAATGTAAAGTTTGAACATTCTGATAAAGAGATTGCATTTTAGACCGGAGCACTGAATTGGTCTATAATGCTTTATGAGTATGGGTGGGGGCGTAACTTTGGTCAGCTATTACTCCCTAACCATGAATGAGAAAGTAAAATGATTTCGTTTCCTCAAATACCCGCCAAGTGCCCTATCGTTTGAATGTAAAGTTTGAACATTCTGATAAAGAGATTGCATTTTAGACCGGAGCACTGAATTGGTCTATAATGCTTTATAAGTATGGGTGGGGGCGTAACTTTGGTCAGCTATTACTCCCTAACCATGAATGAGAAAGTAAAATGATTTCGTTTCCTCAAATACCCGCCAAGTGCCCTATCGTTTGAATGTAAAGTTTGAACATTCTGATAAAGAGATTGCATTTTAGACCGGAGCACTGAATTGGTCTATAATGCTTTATGAGTATGGGTGGGGGCGTAACTTTGGTCAGCTATTACTCCCTAACCATGAATGAGAAAGTAAAATGATTTCGTTTCCTCAAATACCCGCCAAGTGCCCTATCGTTTGAATGTAAAGTTAGAACATTCTGATAAAGAGATTGCATTTTAGACCGGAGCACTGAATTGGTCTATAATGCTTTATAAGTATGGGTGGGGGCGTAACTTTGGTCAGCTATTACTCCCTAACCATGAATGAGAAAGTAAAATGATTTCGTTTCCTCAAATACCCGCCAAGTGCCCTATCGTTTGAATGTAAAGTTTGAACATTCTGATAAAGAGATTGCATTTTAGACCGGAGCACTGAATTGGTCTATAATGTTTTTCCTCAAATACCCGCCAAGTGCCCTTTCTAATCGGCGCAACCCCTACGAATCCGGCCTTGTTTACAAAAATTACCCTTTGACCTCCTTCTTTACCTGATAATCACACAAAAACAGCAACTTTTGCAGGCCTACAGAAACCACAAACATGAATGAAAGTCTGATTTTTCAACTTGATAAGAAGGAAGAAACCCTTACCTGTAAAATCCAGCTCAAAAATATCAACATATCTTGAAAAAAGCCCCTTTACAGCTACCATTACCAAAGGGTACCAAAACCTATTTCCATGGGCTAAAAGTTGGCCTTCTGCGCCTGCGTCGATTACTGGTGTCTCGCCTGTACTGTGAAACTCTACAGATGAGTAGACCCAGCCCATGGTTTAGTCTTCATGAAATGCAATACTAGTATTTCTTATGTTTCAAAGCAGTTTCGACTAACGTTAGACGTTTTGAAATAGTGGTTACACGTTCTGAGAAAAACGGTGTACATTGATTGTACCTTGCTTGTCCCGACTTTGCCTGAAAGTCGATGATGATGTATACAAGTTAAGACTTCACATCGAATACGTATTGCATTGCACTAACTGCATATTCAAAACGGCTAGGGCCCGAGTTCGATCCTAGAGGTTGACTCCAGCTCGGACATGTTGTAAGGGATTGCATTCGTCATTTCGGATGGTGACATAAAGCCGGCGGCCCCGTGTATGAGGAAGCTTCAGGCATTGGCCTCAAGCGTCAAACCTCTTCACGTAAAAGACTTGAAAAGGCATCATGCTTCACCTCAAATGAGGATGCCTTGAAACGAAAATAAGCTCGCTCCTAAAGCTTAAACTAGTTAAAAACGCTTTCATAAATGACTTTCGCATAATCACCCAGTCCAATCTTTTTTTTAAATCTACCTCCGGCAACAATGGACTCTTCCAGTGACATACCCATGTAAAATGGACCCCTAGTAAAAACACTTTTTCAGACTTTTGCCTAAAATCACCCCAGTCCGAAACAGAATATAAAAAAGTAACCCCCTGTGTGAGAATGGAGTCTTCTAGCGGCAACTTCAGTTAAAATGGAACAGTTTATTAACACGTCCACTCAAATATGGACTCTTGCTTAGTCATCCCCTTCCAAAATATATATTTTTTTAAATCCACCACCCCCGTGCGAGAATTGAGTCTTCTATTGGTCTTCGAAAAATTAGCCAATCCCGCACGATAATGGACTGTTCCGGCATCTTCCCCATGTAAATTGGACCAGACCTAATGATAGATTTTGCTTAATGTCCCTAGTCATGACCCCCTAGCCTTTACCGAAAGGGAAAAGGTTAAGTTTTTGGTCTGCATAAATTATTCAAATGAGGGCATCTTTACTATTACTCACAATCTGTTGTATTCACCTTTCCTAAATAGCTACTGACACCTCTAACACGACCCCCTAGCATTAATCGAAAGGCAAATATTATGTTTCTGTCTGCATACATTATTCAAATGAGGGCATCTTTACTATTACGCACATTCCGTTGTATTCACATTTTCTAAAAGATACCCACACCTCTAATATGACCCATAGCCTTTACCGAAAGGCAAATATTAAGTTTCTGTCTGAATAAATTATGAAAATGAGGACATCTTTACTACTACGCCTATAGCGTTGTATTCACTTTCTGAAAGACACCCACACCTCTAATATGACCCCCTAGTATTTACAGAAAGGCAAATATTAAGTTTCTGTCTGCATAAATTATTTAAATGAGGGTACCTTTACTATTCCGCACATTCTGTTGTAATCACCTTTCCTAAAGCTAATTACACCTCTAATATGACCCCCCAGCATTAACCGAAAGGCAAATATTGAGTTTCTGTTTGCATAAATTATGCAAATGAAGACATCTTTACTATTACGCATATTGCATTGTATTCACCTTTTCTGAAAGACACCCACACCTCTAATATGACCCCTAGTATTTACAGAAAGGCAAATATTAAGTTTCTGTCTGCATAAATTATTTAAATGAGGGTACCTTTACTATTCCGCACATTCTGTTGTAATCACCTTTCCTAAAGCTAGTTACACCTCTAATATGACCACCAGCATTAACCGAAAGGCAAATATTAAGTTTCTGTCTGCATAAATTATGCAAATGAGGGCATCTTTACTATTACGCACATTGCATTGTATTCACCTTTCCTAAATAGCTACTGACACCTCTAACACGACCCCCTAGCATTAATCGAAAGGCAAATATTAAGTTTCTGTCTGCATACATTATTCAAATGAGGGCATCTTTACTATTACGCACATTCCGTTGTATTCACATTTTCTAAAAGATACCCACACCTCTAATATGACCCCATAGCCTTTACCGAAAGGCAAATATTAAGTTTCTGTCTGAATAAATTATGAAAATGAGGACATCTTTACTACTACGCCTATAGCGTTGTATTCACCTTTTCTGAAAGATACCCACACCTCTAATATGACCCCCTAGTATTTACAGAAAGGCAAATATTAAGTTTCTGTCTGCATAAATTATGAAAATGAGGGTACCTTTACTATTCCGCACATTCTGTTGTAATCACCTTTCCTAAAGCTAATTACACCTCTAATATGACCCCCCAGCATTAACCGAAAGGCAAATATTAAGTTTCTGTCTGCACAGATTATGCAAATGAGGACATCTTTACTATAACGCATATTGCATTGTATTCACCTTTTCTGAAAGACACCCACACCTCTAATATGACCCCCTAGTATTTACCGAAAGACAAATATTAAGTTTCTGTCTGAATAAATTATGCAAATGAGGGCATCTTTACTATTACGCACATCCCGTTGTATTCAACTTTCCTAAATAGCTACTGACACCTCTAACATGACCCCCTAGCATTAATCGAAAGGCAAATATTAAGTTTCTGTCTGCATAAATTATGCAAATGAGGGCATCTTTACTATTACGCACATTCCGTTGTATTCACATTTTCTAAAAGAAACCCACACCTCTAATATGACCCCCTAGCCTTTACCGAAAGGCAAATATTAAGTTTCTGTCTGAATAAATTATGAAAATGAGGACATCTTTACTATTACGCCTATAGCGTTGTATTCACCTTTTCTGAAAGATACCCACACCTCTAATATGACCCCCTAGTATTTACAGAAAGGCAAAAATTAAGTTTCTGTCTGAATAAATTATGAAAATGAGGGCATCTTTACTATTCCACACATTTCGTTGTATTCACCTTTCCTAAAGCTGCTTACACCTCTAATATGACCCCCTAGCATTAACCGAAAGGCAAATATTAAGTTTCTGTCTGCATAAATTATTTAAATGAGGGCATCTTTACAATTACGCACATTTCGTTGTATTCTCCTTTTCTAAAAGATACCCACACCTCCAATATGACCCCATAGTATTTACAAAAAGACAAATATTAAGTTTCTGTCTGCATAAACATTTAAATGAGGGCATCTTTACTATTACGCACATCCCGTTGTATTCACCTTTCCTGAAAGATACCCACACCTCTAATATGACCCCCTAGTATTTACAGAAAGGCAAATATTAAGTTTCTGTCTGAATAAATTATGAAAATGAGGGTACCTTTACTATTCCGCACATTCTGTTGTAATCACCTTTCCTAAAGCTAATTACACCTCTAATATGACCCCCCAGCATTAACCGAAAGGCAAATGTTAAGTTTCTGTCTGCATAGATTATGCAAATGAGGACATCTTTACTATTACGAATATTGCATTGTATTCACCTTTTCTGAAAGACACCCACACCTCTAATATGACCCCATAGTATTTCCCGAAAGACAAATATTAAGTTTCTGTCTGCATAAATTATGCAAATGAGGGCATCTTTACTATTACGCACATTCCGTTGTATTCACATTTTCTAAAAGAAACCCACACCTCTAATATGACCCCCTAGCCTTTACCGAAAGGCAAATATTAAGTTTCTGTCTGAATAAATTATGAAAATGAGGAAATATTTACTATTACGCCTATAGCGTTGTATTCACCTTTTCTGAAAGATACCCACACCTCTAATATGACCCCCTAGTATTTACAGAAAGGCAAATATTAAGTTTCTGTCTGCATAAATTATGAAAATGAGGGTACCTTTACTATTCCGCACATTCTGTTGTAATCACCTTTCCTAAAGCTAATTACACCTCTAATATGACCCCCCAGCATTAACCGAAAGGCAAATATTAAGTTTCTGTCTGCACAGATTATGCAAATGAGGACATCTTTACTATAACGCACATTCCGTTGTATTCACATTTTCTAAAAGATACCCACACCTCTAATATGACCCCCTAGCATTAACCGAAAGGCAAATATTAAGTTTTTGTCTGAATAAATTATGCAAATCAGGACATATTTACTATTTCGCCTATTGCGTTGTATTCTCCTTTTCTAAAAGATACCCACACCTCTAATATGACCCCCTAGCTTTTACTGAAAGGCAAATATTAAGTTTCTGTCTGCATAAATTTTGCAAATGAGGGCACCTTTACTATTACGCATATTGAGTTGTGTTCACTTTTTCTGAAAGATACCCACACCTCTAATATGACCCCCTAGTATTTACAGAAAGGCAAATATTAAGTTTCTGTCTGCATAAATTATGCAAATGAGGGCACCTTTACTATTACGCATATTGAGTTGTGTTCACTTTTTTCTAAAAGATACCCACACCTCTAATATGACCCCCTAGCATTAACCGAAAGGCAAATATTAAGTTTCTGTCTGAATAAATTATGCAAATGAGGACATATTTACTATTTCGCCTATTGCGTTGTATTCACCTTTTCTAAAAGATACCCACACCTCTAACATGACCCCCTAGCTTTTACCGAAAGGCAAATATTAAGTTTCTGTCTGAATAAATTATTCCAATGAGGGCATCTTCATTATTTCGGTATTCACATTTTCTAAAAGATACCCACACCTCTTATATGACCCCCTAGCCTTTACCAAAAGAGAGAAATATTAAGTTTCTGTCTGCATGAATTATTCAAATGAGGGCATCTTTACTATTACGCATATTCCGTTGTATTCACCTGATAAAGAGCGACTTGTCTTTACTTTTGTGTGTTTTGGTGTCTTTTAAATCATGCTTCTACGTATATTTTATTCTATTGCAACTATGAAAATAAGGTAAGTCTCACACAAATATGATTTTGGTCGCTGTACGTTCGCTTAGCGATCGCCGTCTAGTAGAAATAAGGCATCAACGAAATCCAAAATGTCGGGGGAAATATTGGTAATACGCGTCTGGGACATGTCCGCCCGTCAGGAAATTATGAGGATGCTATCCATTTAATCAAATCAACACTGCCTAAGCCAGAATGTCACGAAACAGCCCCGGTGTCTGACACACTCTGCTACTAGGAAATATCAATTATTTGGCCTTGGCATATGTTTGCTGCCAACCCCCACCTCCCACCCCCATACTTCCTGAAGAAACGTTATACCCATCACGTCCGGCTGCCGAGTGTAATGGAGTGTCTGGGTTCATCCACAGGTCCTCCCCAAAGCTGCACCTGGCTTCACGGAGGTATAAACAATTTGAAGTTAGAACCATTGAATTCCCCTCGGGCCAAGGAGAGTCAACCATATGATGGAGCGATATATATCTACTGTAATGGTGCAAATGTGGTGTGCACACACAACAAGTTTGTATTTTAACAAGGCTAGATAGTTACGAAGGAATGGCCCAACCCACGTGGCCTTGGGACTTGTGCCAAGTCGTCGACGTCGTATAAGAAGAGATTTATAGAAGAATAATCATGTCGCAAATTATCCGACGTAAGTCTATGTGGTATCAGGTCAAAGAGGCTATTGATACCAATCAGTCTCTAACGGTACAGATTGGCAGGTTTCAACTTCTTAGTGTGACTGTCCCTGCCATGATGAAGTGCTCTGCCGTTTACATATTCCCATGGTGCAACAGTGTACATGTGTGTTGTAGTAAGTGGCTAGTGCAGCTAGGCTCGTTTTTCGACTAGTCAAGGCCGCCTGGTCACTGAACCTTGAACTATATGCACATGCTGTGCAACTTTCCCATAACCCCTGAGGTCAGCTTTATCAACTCTGGAGTTTCAAGTCTGCAAACAATATAACTCAAGGGACCGGCTGGGATGGTGTGTGAAGAAAGGTTTTGATTGGATATTTGCAACGTGGTATCGTTAAAAAAAGCGACGATTGGCTGTTGAGATACCTGACAATACCATATTCGGAGCAAGGAAGTGATGATACAGGAGATTAACACGTCCCTCTCCTAATTCACATGCATCGGCTCCGTCGTCAATACCAGTCTTTACTTGGACAACGGGGGGGGGGGGGGGGGAGAAACTGCGCGGTCACTCCCGTCTCAACAATCGCAACTCCAAACTGTATATCAAGACGATGATGGTACATTCGTATAGTGTACGAAGCATTTCACGCCAGGTGCACCTGCCGTATCCAGTGGAAGGAAAAAGTGACACCGAAGTGCTGCCTCCCAACACGACTTCGCTGGCTTGGCCACGTCCTTAGGACGGAGTGTGCTCGAATCCCCAAACACCAACCTTTGGAGGAAAAACAAACAGTGGACGGCTACGTATACTGCTGGGGTTTCAAGACGCAACAGGACTTCAATACGAAGTAAGTTGGAATCACCGATCCAGCTGGAGATGAACACAGTCAAATAAAATAAGGACTGAGAAGCAGACAACCTCGTCCAGTCAGAGCTCACAAGCCGCCTTGTCACCGACTGATCCTCGACCTTCCCGGCCCAGCCATGATGACTCAGCCCAGAAGGCATCAAGCAGTACAAATTTAGCGGACACAACCATTCTACTCTCATGACCAGGGTAAGTCAACTTCAACATTAAACTGACAGTTTGATTATTTGTAGGGGATGTGGAGATGTAGGTGTAAGTTTCAATGCGCGGAATCAGAGTAAGGTGTGGGGGTGTTTCTGCTTCTGTCAATAAAGGTTTCTACTTCTGTCAAGAAAACAAGTATTTGTAAGGGTGACTGCTCTTTTTCCCTAGATGCCAGGGATGACATATTGGAGGTGTAAATAGCTTAGACAAGGGTAAATACAACAGTATATGCATTATTGTAATTAGGTCCTCATTTCCATAATATATGGTAAAACGTATTTTTTTCTTACAATAAATGCTACGGATGTCATATTGGATGTTTAGGTATAGTACTTAAGGCGCAATACCTGAGTGACGTGTGAGGGGTGTTTCAATTCTTCTCCTGACAAAAAAGCTTCTACTTCTGTAAAAAAAAAAAACTATTTGTAGGGTGACTGCTCTATTTTAATCACTATAAGTATAAATGCTAGGGATGACATATTGAGGGTGTAGATATCTTTAGGATAGGTATAAACAACAAAATGTGCATTATCATCATTAGCTCCCTATCTGCATAATATATGGAGAAACTTTTTCTACAATAAATGCTACGGATGTCACATTTTTAGCCTTATTTGCATAATTCATGCAGAAACGTCACATTTCCCATACGATTAACGCTACTGATGTCATATAAGAGATGAAGTTAGGTAAATGCAATGCAATGTGTCTTATGCTTCTGCCGGGACCTTATTTGCATAACTAATGCAGAAGTTTCATATTTCCCTTAAAGATAAATGCTATCGTTGGCATACTGGAGGGGTAGCTAGCTTTAGCACAAACTTCATATTTCTTTTGTGGTCAATGGTAGGGATTTCCTAACAGAGATGTGGGCAGCTTAAGAACATGTTGAAACAACGAAATGTGTTGTGCTAATGTGGAACTTATTTGCATAAATGACTCAATGCAAAAACTTTCGTGGTCGATGGTAGGAATTTCCGAATAGAGATGTAGGCAGCTTTAGAGCATGTGAATACAATGAAATCTGTCTATATAATGCTAATGTGGACATTATTTGCGTTATCAATGCAATAACGTCATATTTCTTTTGAGGTCAATGGTAGCGATTTTCTATTGGAGATATAAGTAGCTTTTAAAAAAGAGAATACAACAGAATGTGTGCTACGCTAATGTTGGCCTCATTTGCATAATTCATGCAGAAACTTCACATTCCCCATACGGTAAACGCTACTGATGTCATATAAGAAAAGAAGTAAATTAAAGTGTCTTATGCTTCTGTCGGTACCTTATTTGCATAATTGGTGCAGAAGTCTAATATTTCCCTAAAGATACATGCTATGGATGTCATACTGGAGGGGTCGGTAGCTTTAGGAAATGTGGACATTGTTTTCATAATCAATACAAAAACTTCATATTTCCTTTGTGGCCAATGCAAATTACATTAAAATAACATTACTAACCCGCTGCTTTGAAAGGTCAATGCCAAGATTGCAATAGTTTTGATATTCCAATAGGTTAGAGTGTTCAGGTTGATATGTGTGTACGTTCTTTCTCGATCCCTGCACAGACCACCGGTAAGAGCCATGACTACAATGTGTCCCTGGCACCCGTTACCCACTAGGGAGGAACAAGCTGGCCATACCTCACACAGACTTATATCGCAGCAGGGGAAGTCGCCGGAGACCTTTCACTGGGAGCCAGTGAGACGAGCTTTATCCCCGAGGGAACCGGAAAGGACATGTGCCTTGCAACGTTGGGACCGATTCAACGTCCCCTGAAGGAGGAAGGCCACGTAGGGGATATGCCAGACCAGGATGAGAGCCGTGTGCAGCCAGATGAATGCGAGTGTTACAACCAGAGAAAACCTGACACGATTTAGAGAATTCACGGACTGACGTACACATGTTGTCCACGTTATTAGATTTAAAAGAATACATATTGTCTATTCTATTGTGTATTTTAGTAGTGGCTGATTTTGCATGTATATCAAAGAACATACACGTTAGGTATTTAACCTCGCCAATGACAGTTCGAATCAAACCCGATGTATGAATGCTGGCCGGCCCCATACAAATATATATGCAAGTTGCAGTAACATTTCACACTGTCACACCATACCAAACTTGGAACGATAACTGTAAATTAGCATGTTATTTTGTGCGATAATCATTATCCTTTGATGGTTATTCGTTTGTTGAAGTGAAGTTCAACAGGGAGATAAAGTAACCAATGTTGTGTGGGCATACAGTTGTTAAGCTGTCTATGAGGTAAGACAGAATATGAAGACAAAGGGATTTTTAAGGTAAGAAAGTTCGGTTCCGGAGAGCAATAGAAAACTTCACCTAGGACCGAAGGTAGCCAGCATAATGAAGTTACAGTCAGTCTGCGTTAGAACGTTAATAGTCTGCCAGCTCAATGTGCGGGAACCCTTGTCTCTGAGTCATTTCTTTACCCTTGACGTAGACGTCTGAAAATCAGCATCTAAAAGAAATTGTATTTATAGATTGGTCACTCTTCATTGTAAGAAGGAAAAGATTATCAGAAACATCGACAAACAGCTGTTGCATTCAACATCCAAATGGTGTAATGTAACACCATAAAGGTAACACAAACAGCTGTTACATTTCAACTCTCAAAAATCTAATTTGAAAAATCTGCATTGTATACAAATTCAAGAGCGACTTTGTTAAATTCAGAAAATTATCCCGCCATCCCACCATTAAACAGACTAATCATTCATTGCTGTTGTTGTGGCTGTCGTCCTTTGTATCCGACAAGTCCACAGCAACACGCTCATAACATTCCATTATATAACAGACTAATCATTCATTGTTGTTGTGGCTTGCGTCCCTCTCCGAAAACGACAAGTCCACAGCAACACGCTCATAACATTTCAAAATCAAACCATCAAAACCACCATTCCATCATATAACTGACTAATCCTTCATTGTTGTTGTGGCTGTCGTCCTTTGTATCCGACAAGTCCATAGCAACACGCTCATAACATCATAAACATGTCAAAATCAAAACATCAAAACCACCATTCCATTATATAACAGACTAATCATTCATTGTTGTTGTGGCTTGCGTCCCTCTCCGAAAACGATAAGTCCACAGCAACACGCTCATAACATTTCAAAATCAAAACATCAAACCACCATTCCATTATATAACAGACTAATCCTTCATTGTTGTTGTGGCCGTCGTCCTTTGTATCCGACAAGTCCACAGCAACACGCTCATAACATCATAAACATGTCAAAATCAAAACATCAAAACCACCATTCCATTATAAAACCGACTTATCATTCATTGTTGTTGTGGCTTGCGTCCCTCTCCGAAAACGACAAGTCCACGGCAACACGCTCATAACATTTCAAAATCAAAACATCAAACCACCATTCCATTATATAACAGACTAATCGCCTTCATTGTTGTTGTGGCTGTCGTCCTTTGTATCCGACAAGTCCACAGCAACACGCTCATAACATCATAAACATGTCAAAATCAAAACATCCAAACAACATACAAAACCACCATTCCACCATATAACAGACTAATAATTCATTGTTGTTATGGCTGTCGTCCTTTGTATCCGACAAGTCCACGACAATATCAAAACATCAAAACCACCATTACACCACAAAACAGACTAATCCTTCATTGTTGTTGTTGTGGCTGTCGTCCCTATAAGACCTCAGCAACACGCTCATCACATTCCACATAAAAAAATCATCATAACACAACATAGGCTTTGCTATCGCAGACCTGTAATGACGGCACCACTTCCCATCATACACCACTCACAGAATGAGATTCAAAATGGCCGCGCCCATAGACCACGTGACCAAAATCGTACGAAAACAATACAGGTTTGGCTACCGCAAACCTGTAACAATAACACACAAAGACAGAAAGCTACACAGACAGATACACAAACACTCCAAACTAAATCTTCATTTCTTCATGGTGATAAATATAACCTCCATGACATTTCATGGAGGTAACAATGCAATATGAAACAAAGGAGCAATCAAAGCATATAATTTTTCTAGTGCAAGAATTCTAGTTTCACCCGCCTTTCGGCACCTAAACAAGATTTATATCCTCTATGTAATAGATAGCTGATGGTATTGGCCTCGACATCTGGATATAACAGCAGTCCCGCCCACCGAGGGGTTTCTAGTCTCCCCGAGAGCTATCTAATTTAGCCCATGGTATACTTCCCCTAAGCTTCCCTAGTCAGCAGCTCTACTAAATGTTACTTTATTTTGTCCTGAAAGTCCAGAAATCTCTCTTTTTGCTGGACATGCTGACAAACAAGTAACAGCTGCAAGGCAAGCACAGACAAGGTCTGTAAAACATATGGGGAGAGTCCCAAATCCGAGCAGGGATTGGTCAGAATAGGTCACATGGTTATATCACCCACAGTTTTTCTATATCACCCACAGTTTTTCTATAGCACCCACAGCATGATGTCACTCACACTTTTCTGATATCCCACACTATGTGGATATAACCACAGAAAATGGGGGCTTCCCATTGGCTGAGGGGAGGTAGCCATGGGCTAAAGCCGGTATAACCGCCCTTCGACGTAACACATCAGCTTTTCAAGCAAACGGTGCGGTAAGATATTGCACACAGGTGGTATAAATTGCTTCTCCAACTCACATGAACAGTTGACACGTGACATCATTCATGACGTCAGTGTTTACTGGCGTTGCAGGGAAGGTCTGAGGCAGGTGTTGTTGTTGCCGTTGTTGTTGCCGTTGCCGCTGCCTCGAATTTCTGTACTTCACACCCTTCAAAAGCACCAATTGCAATCACCAGACAAAGAGTAAGAGTAATTCATTAAGTGCTTTCCTACCCCCGTGTAATTATACAAGATCGGATTACATATCATTAAGTGATCGTTACACTATCACCAATAATAATAGTTTATAAATAATTCAGTATGCCGATCAGACAAATTAAACTTTGCCTTTTTTATCACGATTACCATATACAGTAGAGAGGTGAAACTATATAGTAGGTTATGCTGACATGATATCTGCCGGAGTAAGCAAGGATATGATGGCGATCACCGAGCAGCTGTTTTGGCATTGACGTTTTGAGCAACTTGATACCCCGCCAAACTACGATCTTTTCATGTTGTGTTTACATTAGTTACTGTGTTTGCATTAGTTACTGTACAACAAAGGGAAAACTTACCTGCTTAATCTTGGTACACGTAGTTTCTTGTCTGATTCTTGCCGTGTACAGTAAGCGGTGAATGAGTACAACTGTGCCCTGTACCCCCTCACACCGTGCCAGTGCGGTGTTGTACAGCGCACAGGCCTTAGTGAAACATGTCGTGTCTCCAGTTTCTCTTCCTCTTTTCAGGAACAGGTCGCCGAGACTTTTAAGAGCTTCTGCCTCTAACACATTGTCGTTGTTAACGATACCTTCAATCATAAACTTAGTGTATTCCATCAGCAATGTGTTCTTATTGTCGCCGGTAGCAAATTCTCGCTCCATGCGTAGCATTTTCTCTGCTACCTTGGCAAGCGAAGGCATTACCTTGACGTTTGTTTGCTGTTCGTTTTGGACAGAAGTTGCCTGTCGGAACGGTACTCTAAGTTTCTCTGCATACTGGCAACGATGTTGGAGACTTTGCCTCACATGTGTGTCCTCACATCGGAGAATTGCAGTTTTATACAACATCATGGCACTGTCAAACCTATCTGGGTTCTTGTCTAGTTTTCCCTTTTCTAAACTCACGTCTCCCAGACTTTTGAGCACCTCCACTTCCACCGATCTGTCCATCTCAGCCATGGCGTCTACCAGGGCACGGAGGTAGTCTGTCTCTGCACACGTTATTCCGTGTCTCTTGGCCTTAGCATCGACCTTGCACAGTTTGTGACAGATCCTCAACATCTCGGTGACTTTTAGTAGTTCAGCTTACAGACATTTGAACGTTAACAGCTTGGCAGACACCCGATCGCGAGAAAAATGACTAGTCCACTGACGACTTCCGGGTTTCGGTCAAAGTGACGCAACACTCCCGCCGTCCTTTGCGCAAAAACAAATTTCTTCAGAAGTAGAACACAAATCTGAACGGCGTGATTGGTTAACCAACATTTCTATTACTACTATGGGTATTAGCATAAGAAGATTTTTAATTTTGCTTCATCTCGTTTTCCTAAACACGCAAGGGGATTCGCAAAACCAAGTCACCGACATGGACTGGTATTGTTCCTTTCGCCGTCAAAGCGATGATTTCTGACTGAAACAAAACAGCAGTAAAAAGAAAATGCCAGATAATCATATACTAGCATATATTATGAGTACACAGAGACTTCACAGGCGGACACAAATCATTATTAAGAGGATTCAGTACCAGTGCAGAGCTCCACGTGCTCTGACTATCGCAATCCGGCATGATGCCAACCGTCATCTCCAGGTATGCCAGAAAATAACCAAGGAGATTCGCCCCCTTGAAGATATTGGTATAAATGCAATATCGAAAGCCTGCTCATATTTGATATTAGGTGCAAACCAAAAGTAAAACGCTACTTTGCTACAGGTAATTTAGATTTATTATATCGCTATTCCCTTCTTCATCATACTCAAACTTATATATTGAAGAAAGTGACTTGTCCAATGTCAAAGCAATTTTGTTGTTGTCCTTGATTAACGTCTATTTCACCTGGTTCAGTTACGAGTCAATTGTCTCTAGGACCGTATTCATTTAACTCTTGGTGACTTGTGCTTGCGTGTTGCCGGGAAGTGTTTTATGGTCTTTTATACAGTGCCCGAGCCTGTGCGTTAAATACTAAATGCATAATAAAGAACCATGAAAGTCAACGCAATTCTACCTCGATTCTAAATTTTAGACACCTTGTATTCTTTTGACTAAGATATGGAGGGTTTTTTTCAAGCCCTCACATCAGCCTTGAAGTCACCAGAAATTGATAAAGCGAAACGGGATATCCGTGAATCGTGAGTTCCCAATGATCTGCTACTTAAAACGAATGAAACACAGTTTACAAATGGAGAGCTAGTTTTTTTCCTAGACGAGTCTATCAGACTGCGAATGGGAGTGAATATCTGATTGGTTGAAATGTTGGCAATTTCACTCAGAGCACCAATCAACGGACGTATTACATCCTTTATCGAATACGTGTCCAAAACAGGTCAACTTCCGGGTTTTAATGTACGTGTACACTTCAGATCAATCTTATCCTAATCTTTCGGCTCTACATTCACAAACCCGACAGAATTCTGCCTAATTTCAGGACGAGTGAACAGAACTAACGGCCACAAAGATGGAGGGACGATACAACATGAAAAGTCCAGGTAAATCGGCGAGTTACAATGGGGGAGGGGGGCGGTAGTCATGGATTCTATCATATTTCAAAGTGTCATATTTCTTAAGTTTCAAGCACAAATTTGTAGGTATACGAATGTCGAGGCAGATACATTATTACCAGGAGAAATATTATCACATTGATTTGGCGGTATTTCCGCAGAAAAATGACATTTGTCTTTTGATATATTTAATCATAATTTGTTGAAATCTAACAAGTATAATGTAGCTATTTTCAATCAAATTACTAGAGTAATTTGCTGGTCTACATATGTCCATATGTTAGCATTGGTACTTTGGGAAGAATGATAATGTCTGCACTACAGTAGATATCTATACCTCCAGGCATAGAACACTTGAAACATGACATTCTACCATGTGATTATTTACAAATACAGATTGTTTACTTCTTTAAATCATTTTCGCTCACAGCTGTGAAGCGGTTGATGAGGGAGGCTAAAGAAATGCACGAACCAACAGAACAGTATTACGCCCAACCACTGGAGGTGAGGTTTCATTGGAAAAATCTGTCGTAATATATACGTAGTTCTAAGCACAGCTAGATGTGAGTAAGTTGGTCTTGTTGTTGACTTAGAACCTACTAAAGGGTATGTGTTCGAATCCCAAGTAAACCCCAAATGTTGTACCCTTGGGAAAGGTACTTAACACCTATTTCCTCACTCGACTCATAATATAATATTATAGCTTTATTTTAGACTGTCAACAGCTTGTTTGTTGGTTGCCCTATAAAAAAATGTGATTTGACTATAGAGTACAATAGTTTTCAAACATCGCTTTGCAAATACATGTACGAGTACAGGATTTGTCACATTTTCTACAGTTGTATTATGCCACTCAAAGTTATATAAACAAGGCTATGGTAGTGTTTTGTTCAATACGTTGTGTGATGATTTTTGTTTTCAGGACAACTTGTTTGAATGGCACTTCACTGTCCGTGGACCGCCTGACTCTGACTTCCAGGGTGGCATGTACCACGGGCGCATCACTCTCCCGCCCGAGTACCCCATGAAACCTCCCAGCATCATGCTTCTCACTGTAAGTTGGTACATTAAATGATTAAGTAATGCTACATCCGGTACATGCTAAGTAGGTCCATATTTAAAGATGTTTGGTAAGATTTTACATATATGTTATGATTAGTGTTGTGTTTGTGAAGTCTAAGGGTGGGTATTGGTACACAGAACCGATACCAAACTGGAAAACCACTTTAGTAACTGGTACAAAAAAATTTGGTGAACCAGTGTTGGAACTGAATGAAAAGAATCACTACTAATAGACCCTTTCCAAACTCCTTCACCATTTGCCTCTTGCAAGAGCATAATCTCGTTCTAGATCTGGTGTGAATGCATGTGAGTTGGGGCAACTCTTATTCCGGGGACTTGTTGTTGCAATGGCGTCTCAATGTTACAATAACAGCGTGTTATCTTCGGTGGCGAGTTGTGCTCCTCCTTCACCCTTGGCAAAATTTGCTGGTTCATCCAATATTCCATTACAAACAAAAACAAAAGCAAAGAAGAGTGTATTAAAAGTCTTTCCTACATTTCTGATTTCCCCTTGGATTTGAACCTTGAGCCTAAATGAGCCAAACTTGTACCGAATGAAGTCTTAGTCACCTACACTTTTTTTCTCACTGCATTTGACTTTGTCATTTCAAGGTAACAGGTAAAGTAAGAATTTCACTAAGAGATATAGTTGGTTGGAGACATAGTTACTACATTTGAAACACCTGGACTGTACAAGAATACCACCTGACAGTTATTATAAGAACTGCAGGTTGGCAATATAGTTCATACTACTAGTAGCCTAAACCCTGTTATGTATTTCTTTCTACAGCCCAATGGAAGGTTTGAAACTGGGAAGAAGATTTGTTTGAGCATCTCTGGACATCACCCTGAAACATGGCAGCCTTCTTGGAGCAGTAAGCAGATCTTATATATGAAATAATCTAAATTAAATTAACAGAATGACAATAAATTGTATAGACCTAACATTTTGTAACAAACAGTTTTGAAACTTGTCATTGCAGTCAATCATATTTCCATTGTTACATTATTTATTCATTACCCTTTCCAAAAAAATGATTGTACAGAAATTCAAAGGTTGCCCACCAGGGCTGCTTGCAATTGTGTGGGTCACAAAAAAACAAGAGCTGAACTTTCCCATGATCATGTGTCCGTTGTTTTTTGTTGTTGTAGAATATGCCTTTCTCCGATTGACACATTTTTGTTTGTTTGTACAGTTCGTACCGTCCTGTTGGCCATCATAGGCTTCATGCCCACCAAGGGTGCTGGCGCGATTGGGTCCTTGGACTACACACCAGAAGAGCGCAAGATACTGTCTAGAAAGTGAGATGTTATGATCACCATTTATTTTCTTCTCAAAGAGTATGAGGGCAATGTGGGGGACCTGACTTAGCATTAGAGTTAGGAGGTCATGTAGACATGGGTTGTACTTTCTGCTTTCATCAAAACGTTTAATGTGTAATTGTGGTGTTCTCAGGTTTCCTGATGGTGAAATTATGGTCAGACAAATCACAGTTAATGACTGTGGCCTCCTGTGGCCTGGCTTAGTTAGTAGTTTTCAGTCTGAATTTTCCACTTTTTTCAAGAATCTGCTCCCAATTCAAGGGTAAGATACAGGGCTAATGCTAGAAATATGAGAATTTACTGACCCTGTTTCCCTGTTTCCCTGTTTGAAAAGAAAACTGCTATCATTATAACTCACAGTCAACCATTGCTATAAATATCTGATGCTGTAAATATATACACTATATGCCAGCAAAGTTTGAAATATATTCCCTGACCACGATGTATACATTCTAATAGTTGCTTTAGGGTTGCATATTAGCTGTATCAATTTGAAGTTATGTCTAAGTGGTTTTCATAGATACGTCAGAGATACAAAGTGTATCAAATTAACATGTTACTAAGGCCATGCTCTTAAATGACATCAAGGGTTTCTTAGGTATTTATAGACAAATATTGAATCCTCAAAATGTGTGGCATCGTGATACTCAAATTAACATTGCTTCTGCCTTAGATACTGTAAATGCAGAAATGTTCACGGTGGTTTTATGTTCACGCTTTTCGCGGTGAACTCTTTACCGCAAACTTAAAACCATGTATAGCAAACAGCCGTTGCATTGTGTGACGGTTGCACTACTAATTGTTTCAAACGCGAACTCAAAACCACCGCGAACACTCCATTTTCTTCCTGCATTTCTGCATTTACAGTATTGCACGAAAATATTAGAAGGAGAATACTGTAAATTTTTAGCGTCATGCATTTTTTTTAAGTACACAGTTTTTCACAGTAACCTCAGAAGACAAACCTCATTTTCAATTTCTAGCTATTGCATCAAGCGAAGTCAAAGATACCGTTAACTCTTTTTTTCTCACCATGCCCCAAATGTAAGCACTGTGAACTTACACAATGGCCTCGTGTTGGCGTAATGGTGGCTTTATATTGGTGTAACGGTTAGGGTGCTTGGCCCAGAGGTCCTGGGATCAAATCTCTTGATATTTCACTGATACTGTGCCCTTTTGAAAGGCAACTTTTCCTGACTTTCCTCACTTCACCCAGGTGTGAGAATGGGTACCTGACTTTGGTTGGGGAGGTTCATTCAGAAGGCTGAGGAAGGAGAGGGCTAGGATCCTTCTTCCAATACTGTGCCTTAGACACAATGGATAACAACCCACTGCCCCTACGGTCTCAAATAGGGTATGGGACTACCTTTACCTCTAATCTTTTCCTGATGCAGGTCGCTGGAGTGGAAGTGTGATGCCTGTGGAACCACCAACAAGACCATGCTGAAGCCTCCCTCCAACCACCCCACAGACGCTGACAGAGAAGCCCAGGAACTCGCCTCGCAGATTAGCTTCAAGGTCATTGCTACTATATCTTGTCTTATATACAGTACTGGGCAAAACCTATAGAAGGTATCACGCCCAGGGGTGATAATAGGGTGGCCAGTGATGGTGGTTGCACATGAATTCACCTGATCCTCTTGACCTGAATACACTAAACTGGTACCCACCCCTGGTGAAAAGTATTGCGCTGTGTATGAAAATGGACTTCAAGCCTTTTCCTCAGGCAGGTGTTTTCTTTGAAGTTTTCTGCCATTTTTTTACATTCAGTTTTACAGAGTTTGAGTTGTACAAGGTTTTAGTTGAAATAGCTCTATGTTTATTAGTGTGTATTGTACATGTTCTTGGTATTCATTTGCACTTACATTATGTTATACCTACCTTTCAAGTTATATGGTTTGAGTGTTCTGAATATTATACAGTCAACTTAAGATCGTACAAAATGATATTGAAAGATCCTAGCAAAATTGATTAATACCTAATTAGCTGCTTGTATTCAGTTCTTAATTGCATTATATTTCATCCACAGGGAGAAGCAGAAAAAGGTAAAGACCAATCCGCAGCTGGAAGCACCAGCACAGCCCAGACCACACCTGCAGACGGTGACCCCACCACCCAAGGGTCAGCGACTCCATCTTCCCAGGGTGCAACAGGGACGCAGGCCCCACCCGGCAACCCTGTCCCACCCATGTTTCCCTACATGGTGCCCCCTCCTTATGCCATGTATGCAGCTGGCTACCCCAATGCCATGCAGCAAATGGGTGGTGCAGCAGCACCCCCACAGTCAACAGATGGTACTGCAGCTCCACAGCCCACCACCTCCAACACTAATCTATCCAGCCACCACAGCGCTACCACTCCGCCAGCGCAAGCCAGGACCAGCGTCAGACAACGAGCCGTGCACGCAGCGAATAACCCCGCCTCGGGGGCTGCCCGGCAACCGCCACGGCAACAGCAAGTCAGCGCCGGCTCCTGTTCGCTCTTCCTTATGGTGGTCTTAACGTTGTCCATAGCGTTCCTCATACTGAGAAGGGTTTACCTTGCAAATATGTGGAGATGGGACTATGAGCTTTGACACTAGTGGTAGCACTATAACACAATTTGTTTATTTCTGACTGGTTTAGAAACTGTTTTTAGGGATTTAATTTAGTATCTATTTGTATTTATAAACAAGATGAATACAATGTCACGTACAAGGACTTACAAGCCATGATTAAGGGGAAAATTTAGACGACAAGATTTGAAGGAGCCCAAAGCAAATTTAAAATGTTGGAAGTCGGATTTCCAAATTGAATTTTCTAGTGGACCGGACCTTTCTACACATAGTATTAGTTTACATAACACTGTCCCATTGCATATCGACATTCACAGAGCAAAGATGCAATGCTGTTGTGGGGTGAAAACTCATTGAAAATTGGGGCCTTGATTTTTTGGTGGTCCCAATATATACCATTGACTGGTGCCGATTGTTTCTGTGCTTCTTTTTAAACCCCCAAAGTATGAAATCATGATCATAGAAATGTGCAAATATAAGCAAGTAAATGTTGACATCATACAGATTGCCATATCCAGAATATTTCCAGTTTTAACGTTCTGAAAATTGATTCGGGCTCCTTTAACATGATAGAGTTAAACATGATAGAATGAAATATGTATTAGCCGGGGTGAAATAAAGATAGAAGTGAAAACTATGTACAGGAAGATTAAGACTTCTCAATATTGAAGTTTCTAGATCTATTTCTTGAATTTGTAAATCCATTCTGACAACACCCTCCTGGCTTCATATGCAATATTGACTCATTCCAAGTATTTTTTTGTTCCCAAGTTTTATTTCAATATAGAGAACAGTATGTGGGCACACAGGTAAACAATGGAGTTGTCAAGAAATAGGAAAAGGGTTTGGGGGAGGGAAGTGTGATATTTATTTCACTATGGAAACTGGCACAAAACACTGATAAACAGAACAATTTTGATAGGGAACCACGACATAGCACCCCATGGCAACCATCAGCTTAAACTCTGGAATGATCAAATTTCAGTTGATATTAGTAACGATAGTCTGATTCATCAAATGTATATAGAGGGTCAATCAGTTGGAAGGCCACATGGAGTGCGATTTAACCAGGCTAGGGTATTGGCAATTCTACATTGGAAATGTGATGCCATAGAGGGATAGAAGGATAGCTAATATTCTTTATTATTGCTATTCAAGCATGTGCAAAAATCTGCGTATTTGTAGCAGCACTTCCCAACATTGTAAGATATACCTTACTGCACTTATCGAAGACTAACAGCAATGCATACACAGTAACATGATATAAGTAAAAGTGCACTGACACGTATCATGTTTATGTGAATTCTGGGATTGTATGGCAAGGCTTTCGTTATCATCATAGTGTTGGATTTACAAATGGACGTATACATGTCCTAAATCACAAAATTATTTTTATCCTTCACATGTTCTTGTTATTTGTACAAATTTAGGTCACCAAGTTATCAAAAAGCTGGGTTGCTTCATTTTTTGGAAATGTTAGCTTTTTCTTGTTGCGAGTGTATACTGAGATTAGATTTATAACATGCAAGCAGGTAGCATACAAAACAAATGTATGTACATGTACTTAGGACACACCAATTTATTTTCTTGATTCTTGGATTTCTGCAGGAGAACAGTGGAGTGGGCAGGCAAAATAAATATAGAGTTTAAAAGAAGGAAATAGGCATCCTGCAAGAGGCACAAATGCTAACTTAAACAGGAGCCACAAAGTCAACATACCAGGCTGCAAAACAACTTGGTGACAAAATATGTGTATTACTGGGTTGATTCGTATCTTGAGTATTACCCTTTTTTTGAATATTTCAATTGTTTAGAATCTCAAAAGAAATTGAGTCTGAAAACCGTATCTAATAATCCGTGAATAGTTTCATCAGGTTGGTAAGTCACTGAATAAAAAAGACTCTTTACACAACCAAGAGATTTATTCCACCGACGTTTCGGTGACCATCTGTCACCTTCTTCAAGGCAATTTTGACTGGTTCACATAGGTGTTGCTGCTTATACATATCTAATAATCTTTGTCAATCTTTAGGGTGGTCCCTTCCCCGAGTAACTGATGTCCAAGGGAGCCCTTACAATATTATAACAAACCAGGACAATTGAATTGTTCCACCTCATGAAACTGTCGTACATTATATTAGTTCCCTTTTCTACTAGAGCTATAGGTACCTACCCATTCCATAATGAGGACAGTGGACTGATAGACGTGGCTCTCGTTACATAAAGAAAACGCCAACATCTGATTAGGGTGACTCAAACTAACTTATCATATTTCACAGATGTAATAATTGGGGCAAAACGACAACGGAAGTGAGCACCCACTGCTATTAGGTAACGCCGACTGTCATAATCCTGTTGTAATTATAGGAGGTTATATGATCAAAACGCAGGGACTATATTCATAATCTTATTAACAGGATTGTGTGCTTACAAACATGTTATACTCGTTATGTTCATACCATGTTGATAAGAAATATGAGTCTTGTTATAACAAGCATGAAGATATATTTCTTTGTAGTTAGCGCATGTTACGTGTATATAGCATTTTACATGTGTTATGATTGGCCATGCTGATAGACATAAACAGAAGTGTCGTTTCACAGCTTAGATGTATTCTAGTTCAGCTTCTCGAGCCTAATAAGGGCAACTATCACGAAGTACATCTAGCTAATATCCAAGTACATGTAGATCTTTCAGTGGCGAAGACCGTATACAACTGATAAGGAGTGGCCGATAGAACTGCTTTTGCCAGTTGGGTACGGTCTTTGCCACCGAAAGATCTGCTTGGAGCCGTTTTACGTCAACTCTCAATTCCGCCGAGTACCCTGAGCCTTTTCGAGGCCTTCTAAAGAATGTTTTGAACAGCTTGATGGCTCAAATATGCCTGACGCGACCCCGGGGATTACTGATGCTGCATTAGTTGGTCTCTTTAAATTCAGAATTTGCAAAAAGAATCTGACGGTCTTAGGGCTTGATATGACAGACTCTTTGCTAACTACAAGGCCATTGGTCATTGCAAACTGAAAGAATTCTGTTCCACCTCCGTGACTAGGAATGAAGGGAACTTTCCAACCGGGGATTACTGATGCTGCATTAGTTGATCGCTTTAAGTTCACAATTTGTAAAAAGAATCTGACGGTCTTAGGGCATAATATGCCAGGCTCTTTGCTAACTACAAGGCCATTGGTCATTGCAAACTGAGAGAATTCTATTCTATCTCCGTGACTAAGAATGAAGAAAACTTTACAACTGTACTGTAGTAACTGTTGTTCTCCTGTGCTGCAGCCATAAGTGCATACATTTGTCATCTGTTAAAGATTTTCAACCCACGATGGGTCGTTAAACATACTTTGAGGGGAAGTTTTGTCACTCGTTTCGGCGACAAACCCATATAAAATACGTAATGGTGCTCGTTGTCTGTTTAACGCACAGTTTTTTTTTCAGGATAGTTCGCTGTCGGAAGTGAGTAACTGCAACTTCGAGGTCGTCTTAATTGCCCACTGGCCTTATGGTTATCCCACAAGTGACGTCAGTGAACAACCCCCGTCATCCGTGCACTTTGGATTGACGTCAATGACTTAAAATGATTTCCAAACGAAATCAAAGTAATCGAAGATTTACATAAGTTTGCAAATGGGTCATCCAAGCAGGTTAATGGCAGAGCCACGTTAGAAACACATCACGCGTTTATGTTTCCCTCCAAATGTATGAAACGCAATAATCATCTTAAAAATGATGTATATGAAGATTAATCTCTGAAACGGTAGTCGCGGTGCCTTGAATGACCCCTGAAGTACAATGCCCTGGCTTAATGGCCATAACGGCCACCCATACAGTAGCGCCTGAGACTAAACTAGTAGTAAAAGTACCGCTTTTACGTGACATTACAGGCGTACCGCCTGGGGCACCGGTAGTGGTGGGTTCAACTTCTATACTCCTTCCCACATGCTGAGCGCTAAGTATTCCATCTCAAGCCTTGTATATACAGTCAACAAAGACTCATCCTTCTGGGCAACCTACGGAACCTTTTAGCCCCTATTCTTGATATCGATACTTTGTCTGATCAAGCCTTCATTTATTTATTATCAAGAGGCTCATCCTTTGTTTCGTATGATTTCAATTGTAACATTTTAGGCTTGACTCAGCACTATATTGCGACAAGCAAACGTTTTAAAACTTAGTTCAGGTATGTTGATATATTCATTGTTTGTTTGTTAGTTTGTTTGTATTGGACGACCCAATTGCTGTTTCTTATTGTCATTGTACTTGTCTATGTAAGTTGTAATTTTTATTTCCAGAGGTGATGTTTAATATTAGCTTTAGCTAGAGTGCATCACCTCTGTGTCCTGTATATTTTTCTGTTGTTTAATAAAAAATGAATAAAAAAAAGCCTTGTATGACTCGGTCCGGGAATTGAACCCGCTACCTACCACATGCAAAATAAGCATTCTATCCACCAGGAAGTGTGCAGATCACTTCACAAACGTATAAAGTTACTATCAGTTCGTACGTTTGTCTGATATGCGTCAAGGGGATCAAGGAGTAAAAAGGAAACGGCCAAACTTGGATACTCATATGATCACAACTTTATTCTACTCCATGTTGTTTCTTCAGCGGTTTGCACACATAACCGATGCTTTCCTGAATACTATTCCAGTAATATCACCAAACAGGTACAATATTCTAGTGCCTTGAACGTACTTCAAAGGAGAAGAAAAATTAATTTGCAGCTATTTTTTATGTTTTCACACAAGTAACAGCAAACAGATAGAACACATTTTACGTGATTTTTCAGAAGAAAACCTTCAGCAAAGATCAAACCATAAGACCAAGAAGAATGCCAAAACGTGCGTCATGAAAACTTCCAATTTTTTTCCTTTTCTTTTTTGAAATTCTGATTAATGCGATAGCCGGTGCTTACAGCAATGTAAGTGGATGTGGACATTAACACTAGTAGAGATAGTCATATTCATTACTGATCTGAGTAGTTTCCATGTGGGCACACATGCCCGGTGCCGTAAAGGTAGAGTTGAGATGGTAGGCAATCACATTGCCGATGATGTTCGGGACAGGTCCGACCATCGGGCCGAGGCATTCGTGGAGGTAGCATTCGAAAGCGAGAGGTTGAACCAAGCAGGGGGTCCAAGGCTCGGACTGGGAGAAGACGGCTTTGGCAAAACAGTGCTGGACGTCCAAGATGGTGCATTCCCCTGAGGGAAAACGTTCAAACATACGCTCTCAATGTGATGTTCGAAAGGTCTAGGAGAACTACAGGCAAAAAGCATAAATTGCTTAGACCTTCGAATCTAATCTTAAACCCTAAAAGTAGTCTATACATGGCATATTGATACAATACGTTTTGTTGTTATTTTCAGATGATAAACAGAGATGTCTGTGGAACAAATTCTGCCATATTAAGCAAAGATGTATGCGGGTTTGGATGAGTAGAATTAGGAGAGTTTCAAAATAGAACTACCGCTGATGATAAACGTATCGATAACTGATGTTTAAATAGAATATCATACTTTGCCTTTCCCGGTTATACTACATTTGAATGCTGTAGAATATAGGCAAAAACACATAATTTGCGAGCAAACGCAGGATATTTCACTCCCATCCCTCCCCAAGCGCGGAGTCTTTTTGACCGACATGATAGGGAAAATGATAAACAATGACAATGCATATGACAGAAGAAGAGGAGACTAAAAGAGATGACGAAACATCAGCTAAGACAATGTATTTCCCTTCCCTTCTCTATGGTCTAAGGAGTAAAGTAGAAGAAACCCACCGGCTGCGTTCTTGTTAACGTCCCGTAGTTTGTCGCCATGGTTGACAGTCCCACAGAACGGCAGGACAGTAGCGATGTACTGCCCCAGGACCAGAGATCGGAGCACCGCCAAGCCTCTCTCTGCACGCCCGGACGATTCCGTCTCATCGAAGCAGTGCAGAAAGGCCTAGGGGAATGAATCGTCACAGCTTGATGTGTATCACCATGACGTGTATGTGCTTCCATATAAGCCACAGAAGTTTTTTTTTGCTGGGTGACTTTTAGAAACTGGTCGCTATAAGAACTGATCACGATGTACAACCAGAAAACAGTGCGTAATGCGCTAAAAGGTGCATCCACTATGGAGGCTAGTATAAGAATATACCATTGATGGATAACGTTTTAATTCAGCAAAAGGCGATCAATGTATGGTTTCAGCAGCAAAACTGAAGATATTTTTTACAACAAAATCTTCATGATATCGATATATACAGACACTTTGTTTCAGCACATTTGCATCCGATTGCTTCATGTTATGTAGCGTTAACAAGCAGCACAAGAATAAACAGCACTAAGGTCACTACTTTTGCTTTTGTTAAACTCACTAATATATGTAAAGAAAGAGGCAGACACTGGATTTCGAATATGGTCCAATTCTTACCACTGACCTCTTGTTTGAGTACGTTTGTAAATCTAAGGGCGTAGGTTATAATTATTCCGAAAATATGATGTGGATATTGTTTGTGCGTGTTTACCTTTTCTGCATTGCACATACGTGTTGGAGTCAGACTACTTTCAGCGACATAAGCATAAACCTGTTGATCCACGCACCGCCGGACGACAGCATCCACAAAAACAAGGCTATCTGAGGATGATTAAATTTTGGTGTATTAACTTATTAGGAAAGAATGATCCATAACAGAGAAATTTTGATAAACGTCACGTGGGCAACTTTATGGGTACATCTTTATTAAAAGTTCAGTTCATTTGGTTTTATCAATAACTGCACTAAGGCAAAAGAGGCCTATAAAGATAACAAACTATTTTGGGACATAATCTTTGCTATTTACGCTGCAAATCGAACATTTCATACTGGAAGAGTGGACGTTTTGGGGAGGGATCATGAGGGTAAATGTGTTCGATAGAAAAATACATGCTAAGCTTAGAATGTTTTGTCGTATCTCCTTGTATTGAGAATATGATGACTACTTACTGAATGGAAGATGCGCTCCGCTCAAAGCCTCTATCCGAACATCTGTGGTCCCTTTCGGCCAAGCCGGCTGTTACAAGAAAATAGAGCAGCCGTACTTTAGAAAAGTTAATACACTGCAACAAAAACAGCTCCCCTTGAGCTTAACAATTTCCTGCCGGTAAATTGACCCTTTGAACCTGTGTTTTTTTTTTTGAGCGACGTGTTAATTAAATCATACCAGCTCACTAAACAGATTTTCCTTCACTGAAGACGGAAAACTGCATTTCACATGTGACTCTGATCTTACGCATTGGCAAAGAAAACGAATGCGTCATGGACAAAGGAATCGCGTTCTGTTATGTTTTTAGTTCAAAATAATCAGCCAGTCTTGCAAGATCATCAATGCGGTTGAAGGTCTAGTTGATCCCCACTATAGTTATCCTTTGCAAAGCCGTTTAAGACTAATAACGATGATTAGCATCATCGATTTTTCTGAAATAACCGACATTTAAGAGTAATTACGATGATTGGTAACATCAATTTTTCATCATAATCCTTTTCGTCACCTCCCGAAATAACCGTACATGGTCAAATAAAGCAGTCATACGTCAGAAATGTCAATATACACGGCTATAAAACTAGCTCACATCGAGCTTAACAATTTCCTGCTTTTTGAATTTTTTGAAGTTTTCAAGTGATGTGTTTATCAAGTCATACCAGATCACTGAACAAATTTTCCTTCACTGAAGACTGAAAACTGTATTTCACATGTGACTTTAATGTTACGCATTGGCAAATAAAACGAATGCCTCGTGGACAAAGAAATCGCGTTCTCTTATGTTTTTACTTCAAAATAATCAGCCAGTCTTGCAAGATTATCAAATTTGTTGAAGTCCTAATTGCTCAAGAAGCTCCAACGAAGAGGTCCCTTAAGTACATATCCCCAATAGTTATCCCTTGCAAAGACATTTAAGAGTAATTACGATGATTAGTATTATCGATTTTTCATCATAATCCTTTTCGCCACCTCCCGAAATAACCGCACATGATCAAATGAAGCAGCCATACGTCAGAAAAAGTCAGTACATGGCCACAAAACTAGCTCACATCGAGCTTAACGATTTCCTGCCGAATATGAAAAAAATACTCTTTGAATCTGAGTCTTCTTTTGAAGTTTTCAAGCGATGTGTTTATCAAGTCATACCAGATCACTGAACAGAACTTCCTTCACTGCTGACTGAAAACTGCATTTCACATGTGACTTTAATGTTACGCATTGGCAAAGAAAACGAATGCCTCGTGGACAAAGTAATCGCGTTCTCTTATGTTTTAGTTCAAAATAATCAGCCAGTCTTGCAGTATCATCAATGCGGTTGAAAGCCTAATTGATCCCCACTATAGTTATCCCTTGCAAAGCCGTTTAAGACTAATAAGGATGATTAGTATCATCGATGTTTTATCATAATCCTTTTCTTCACCTCCCGAAGTAACCGATATCTAAGAGTAATTACGATGATTAGTATTATCGATTTTTCATCATAATCCTTTTCGTCACCTCCCGAAAAAACCGTACATGATCAAATAAAGCAGTCATACGTCAGAAAAGTCAATATACACGGCTATAAAACTAGCTCACATCGAGCTTAACGATTTCCTGCCGAATATGAAAAAATTACCCTTTGAATCTGAGTCTTCTTTTGAAGTTTTAAAGTGACGTGTTTATCAAGTCATACCAGATCACTGAACAGAACTTCCTTCACTGAAGACGGAAAACTTCATTTAACATGTGACTCTAATGTTACGCATTGGCAAAGAAAACGACTGCCTCATGGACAAAGGAATCGCGTTCTGTTATGTTTTAAGTTCAAAATAATCAGCCAGTCTTGCATTATCATCAAGCTGTTGAAGTCCTAATTGCCCAAGAAGCCCTGACGAAGTTGTCGATCTAGGTACACATCCCGAATATAGTTATCCATTGCAAAGACATTTATGAGTAATTACGATGATTAGTATTATCGATTTTTCATCATAATCCTTTTCGTCACCTCCCGAAATAACCGTATATGGTCAAATAAAACAGCCATACGTCAGAAAAGTCAATCCACGGCTACAAAAATAGCTCTTCTCAAGCTTAACATCCCGAATATAGTTATCCCTTGCAAAGCCATTTAAGACTGTTTACGATGATAAGTATCATCAATTTTTCATCATAATCCTTTTCGTCACCTCCCGAAATAATCGTACATGGTCAGTGCGAAAGGAAATGACGTCCATTGGTCGTGATATGTTAATCTGATGACCTTGTTATCGGTGAGACGAATCAGAATGAAGCTCTAAGGCATACCCAATCCTTAATTTGACAGTCGCTTCTTTTTTGAAGTTATAGTCAGTGCATGGAATGATGATGAAACGCTGTGCATAATCACTTTTTAGAGCAGAAAAATGATAGAACGAAAGTGAAAATATCAGATCAAAGTTTTCATCATTTATTGCCTTTTTTGAGTTAAATTTGCGTATTATTATTGAGACTGAAGACGTTGAATACACGATGCATATAATGATATCCGTCTTTTCTTCCCTTTGTCCTGTTACGTGAAAACATTTGAAAATTCCACTTCATCAAGAACCATATTTTTTACCACTAATCAGTTGTTACAATAATTGTAAACATTAACAGTACATTACATATTCACAAAATATTACCGTAAATGCATTTAAGTTCATTGGGATTTAATTTCGTGGTAGAGAGGAACTATCCTCCAAGCAGAAGAGAGAAACGTTACAAATCGCGACCACTCCTAGCCCACTCGACTAAAACCTCTGCTTGGAGAATAGAGAGAAAATTTAGTGTTCGCGTTGGTATTTAGTTCGTAGTTGAAACAAGACCATAGACGGGTAGAAGAAAAAACAAATATTTTCGCAGTGGCTTTGAGTTTGCAGTCAAGAGGTTATCTCAAAAACCGTGATCATCAAAACACCGTGAACTTAAATGCATTTACTGTTTTGGGCTGTAAACAACCGCAAACAACCGTAAAACTTAAACGGGCAAAAACATTTTTTTTTTCATAACTTATCATTTACACTAAAATATTCTAGAGACAGACGACGTCTTATGTACCGTACAGATCAGTCGGATCAATCGGATTGCTTGGTACTCAGTCACTTAATCTCTCTTCCTTGAGGCGTCAAGAAGGAAAGAATTTCTTTAAAAAACTGAGAATTAGAATATAGGAACGTTACCTGTTGATCAGGCGCACTGTTGACAACAGCAAGGTACAACAAGGATGAGCACAAACAAGCAGCGAACAGAGTCTTCATCTTGGAAATCAGTCGGTCCAAGTCTTAGCCACTTCCAGTCCTGATGCGACGTACGCTCCTCTTCCTATGAAGCGCCCTCAACAAGTGGGAACATATATGACCCGTTTCATACAGGAAGCTGACGTAAAGGCAATGCAAATGCTGTTAAATGTTTGTAGGCACATCCTGGAATCGTTGATTAAAAGTGACAGCAGTGCGCGTGAATCGGAATAATTCATTTTGGGTATGTTGGTCGTATACATATTTGCATGAATCAAAGCCAGACATTTGTTTTAAATTCAGTTAATGGTTTGCACACTCTGGAAATGTGGAAGTGGTGAAAATATATACCTGTCTTTTTGATCGTACACTCGAGTACATCTAGACGCATATCCGTGATATAGATACATGAAAGGCAACCAAAGCAATATTCGGGCCAAAAAATTCAATAGAAAAAATGCTGAAATCTTTAGTGTGCACGTGCTGACATTTACTAACAATGTTTAGCACATTTGCATAATACCTTCATATCTAAGGATTCTAAGGAGTACTGAGGAGTAATTGAATTAAAAACATGGATGTGTCTTGGAACAAAAAGGCACTTCTGCCGTAAGATTGTAAAAAATCAGTGCACAAGCTGATAGCTTAGTAGCGATTTCCATCACCTAATGTAATCTTTACATAAAAGAAGTTACCATGTATTACCATGAAAAGTATGTATAAAAGTGTAGAAATATTTAAAATTGTACACGTCGTTCTCCTATCTCGACAAACGTGTATAACATTTACGTTAGACTTTTTTGTGCACAATGTGTTCTCAGGTGTTGGCGCATTGGTGACGCAAAACAAATTATGCAAGATGAACTTAATCTAACAGAGTCCAGGAAGGTGGGTGGACAGTTATGTAGGCAATATCATTTCCTTCGTCACGACGAATCTTCCTTCAGCTCGCCCCCTTTAAACCGGTTATTGAAGAGATTCCCACTATTAAGCCTAAATGTTGATGGGTTTTCCTAAGTTACACCCACACAGTATTGGTCAGGCTCTCCTCAAGCATCTCCAGCTTTACGTGCCATCTTGGGGAGGTTCCTTATTAAATCTCTGATAGGTTCTTATTTTCTAGTAAGAAGATTCAGGTTAAGTATTTTTCAAGGGCACGGCAGCGTAGGAAGCACAGAGCCCCCCTCAAAAAATGTGTGTATGTGTGTGTGTGTGGGGGGGGGGGGGGGGGGTCAAGCGGAAACTCTTGTGCATTTTTTCACTGATAGGGATGTCTTTAAACTTACCTTACTCAACCAGGAAAATTTGCCTCTCAAAATGCAGGAAATAGCGCTTCAGCTAGGGGTTTCATTAAATTTCGAAATTTTCCCCGAGGAGCATGCTTCCGGACCGCCCTACGACGGTCGCACCTCTGCTTGTTGGGAGGGCGTCGCCCCCCAAAATTAAAGTCAAGCTGAAACTAAATACTGTGGGGGTGTCACTAAAATTACCTTAATGTGCCAGCAAAATGTGCTCATTAAAATGCAGGAAATAGCATTTCAGACGGTCAAGATTTCAAAATGTTCCCGCCTATGAACGGCATTGGGGCCTCTCAGTGATTTATGTACCAGCCATACTTTGTATCTTGTACAATTGTTGCGCAATAAAGTTATCTGTATTTAAATCTAGGACATCTACATGTAGATTCTGAGTCAACCACCCTAACCATGGCATTAGGCCACCAATGCAATTGTTACAGGTTTTAATACACAGGTGCGTTGGACTGTTATAGACTGACCTCTGTGGTGTATACAAGATTCGTGTTACAACTTAAGTGACGAATGAGAGTCGTGAGTAAGAACTCAGAAGCATACGGAAATCCACGATGACCACCAGCGGTTGGCTATCTTATACGAACCATCTATTTATGTTTAGCCATACCTAGTATGGCTCAACATATTGTTTTCGGTCAGGATTCTTCCCCTGTCAAATCTTCAAATAGATTCATCTCTGCCATTTTTTGACCAAATGACCTGAAATTTGGCACAAAGGTAGTGTAGGCAAATACCCCCGGCCCTTTTTGTTTTTTTTCGATATTGTCCTTGAAAGTGATTTTATTGAGGTTTTTCTGACCAAAAACGTACATTTTGGCCTCCTGTGCTCTGGAAATACATCCAAATGACCTGAAATTTGCTATGGGGGTACATTGAACAAATATTCAAAGAACCCCATTCGCACTTTTGGCATACATCACTTCAAAATACGATTTTTGCAGGGTATTTTGGGGAGGACATCGCTTATTTTCCTCATATGACCATATATGGTGTTGCCAACACAACCTAAAGGTCAGTGACCCCAAGTGCCTGTGCACCTGTATCTGTATCTGTATAGCCGGTATAACCGCCCTTCGGCGTAACATACCAGCTTCGCAGGCACGCGGCGCGGCAGCAGCTGGTTATATTACACTGTTCGGCCTGTCACACCTAGCTTTTGCACATCTGACTGCAATCGTTCCTTGAAGCTATTTAGTGAAGGTGTTCCTACAGCATCTGATGACAACGAGTTCTATTCTACTATGGTTCTCGGGAAATACGAATTTTTGAACACATCAATCCTAGGTTTATAACTCTGGTACTTAAAGGCATGACTATTTCTTGTCCTTTTCTGGGCTGGTATTAGATAATTATCAGTCGGTACACCCACAAGTTTATCAGTCATTTTGTACATCATGCAAAGCCTGGATATGTTTCTTCTTCAAGTGACTTCCACAGTAGATCTGTTTTCATTTTAGTGACACTAGCACCCCTGTCATAGTTGTTCGTGCAGAATCTGGCAGCTTGGTTCTGCACCCTCTCCAGTTAATCCTTGTCTTTCTTTGTGTATGGATCTTATACTTTTGCAGCATATTCAAGGTTTGGTCTTACTAGATACGTGTATGCAAGTGCTTTTACCTTTGCTGGGCATGCCCACAAATTACTTTTGATCACTCCCAACGTCTGCTTAGCCTTAGTTGTTACTTTGTTAATATGGGTACCCCACTTCAGTCCAGTTGTTAATGTAACGCCTAGGTATGGGCGGCTTTTTGTTGTTGCTAGAGCCTGTCCACAGAACTGGTAGGTGGTTACAACTGGGGTCCGTTTGTTTGTTATGTGCATGATGTAACATTTTTCCGGATTAAACTGCATAAGCCATTTGCTTTGCAATTCCTCCAGGGCGTTCAGATCTGCTTGCAGGAGTTGTGAATCATTCTGTGCAGATAACTCTCTATATAACAGGCAGTCGTCGGCAAATGATCTCACCTTTGAATCAAGCTGGTCTGGCAAGTCATTTATGTACAAGAGGAAGAGTAATGGTCCCAAAACAGTTCCTTGAGGTACGCCTGACGCAACTGAAGCTGAGGCCTTTCCTTCTACCACAACCGTCTGTTCCCTATCGGTCAAGAAAGCCTTTAACCAACTTAGTGTAGTGCCTTGAATTCCATAATACTCCAGTTTTGAGATGAGTCTACTATGTGGGACTTTATCGAAAGCTTTAGTAAAATCAAGTGGTCTCGCCTGTGAGCCTTGCGACCACCTGATTGGCCAATTGAGTTAATCTATTTATCTACCATTTCTGGCGCAGGTGTGCTAGTATTCATACCAAATGTGGTATGGGAATGCGTAGGACATGTGCTTACATGACTTTGTTCACTCTTTTTTGAACACAGATACACATCTCCAGTTCGTATGGATTAAACCAAAATGATGTGGAATTTGGCATGTGTACATGTCTACCTTGGTCATGTACACAGGCCCTCATTCAAATGTTTGGCATACAGCCTTTCAAAACGATTTTTGAGATAAGCATTTTTTTTTCGTTTCGTTATTTTCAACCCAAAATGTATACTATTGAATCATGCATTCAAACATAGGGGTGTCACATTTTTATATTTCACCCATACTATCGCTGAAATATGTTCTTTTGGTCATTTCCTTCTTCTCCTGTCAAATCTTCATAGTATATCATTGTGTATACTATGGAAAACTTCATTTTTCCCTGGGGTTAATCTTTTTTAATTCAATTTTGAACTGGGTTGATTATGCGCAAGAGTGTAATTTTGAGCAGATATTTTTCGACTGGTCTAGTTTACATGGAGATGGCACAGAATATCCCATTCTTGCAAGGGGAGGATTCTTTAATTATTTATTTCAATTTTGAGCTGGAGTGATTATGAAAAAGTCCATTTGTTAGCTGAAGTGCATTTGTTTAAGTGGATATGGTTTTGGACTGGTCCATATTGTGTCGAGGTGCTTCTCGGTGGAAGACTCCATTCCTGTATGGAGAGACTAATTGTTTTTAAACTCAATTTTGCTCTGGGGTGATCCATTTTTTTTGTGGAAGTATTTTAGAATGGTCCATTGTTTTTGGGACAGTCCATTTTTTGCATTTTTTTGCATGGCGAGGAGTATGGCTAAACATGCTGTATTTGCTCGCCTTTCTAGTTCACATTATTTTCCAATAAAGTAAATCCGATGGCGTAAAATAGTAAGCCGCTGCTGCGTGCCTGCGAAGCTGGTGTATTACGCTGAACGGCAGGTATATCAAGCCACAAATTAAGAACCTGTAGTCGTAAAAACGTGTGGGGAGATCGTACACAACGTCAAGTGCACACCCATCAAAAGTTCAAAGGTGGCGCTGCTGCAACACGTCTGCTTGCAACCGTGTCCCGCCACGATGCTACATGTAAGTGTGGAATGTTTGGCATAACACTCGCCGCATGGTTTTGCCTTTTACCAACAATCATGTTCCCTCTACCTGTGCAGATGAGCAGCCAATGTTGGGGAAAGGGTCATCAATAGATTTGCTGATGAAGGCCTCATTTGCATTATTACTGAGAAAATACAATATCCTGGTAAGGCCACGGCAAGTAAATTTGATGGATGACATCAGCGCGCGCTTTGATTTTCGCCTGATTTTGAAATAAAAACAAGAATTTTTGTTACTCTTTGGCAATGGTCAATATATCTAAAACGGGACAGTATGTTTCAAACGTCTGACAGTTCCATTGCAGAAACGTTCTAGATGCCGTTAAAAGCCATTTGCACATGTAGAAATGGTGATTTCGAAGTGAGCAGAGCCAGCATTATTTAGTCACAATCAGTCTTCCGCATGACTCAGGAGACCCAAGTGCCCAGTGTATGGGAAACCTTTTCTCTGCGTTCTTGATATGCTATACAAACCCGGATCTAAATTCACAATAATCTTAATGTCGACATCAGTGTTAGTTACTGTTTTATTGAAAACAGGAATAAGACTTGTTGGTTGTAATACCATGTTTTATCACTTCAATTCTTTTTACATGCTTCATGGTATTCAAGTTTGAAAATGTGGATATCTTGGGTTTTTTTTGCCCGCCTTGTTTTTTTTCGCCCGCGCGCACTAAACTTGGAGTCTGTAGAGGATGTCATCCATAAAATTTACTTGCTGTGGCCTAATCAATTAATACCAATTTACATCAGACATAGTATATATCCACTGTCAGCTACCTGTTAAAGTTCACCATGCAACCTTAACCACAGAAAGGATGCCACACTGGCTTGGTCATGCCCAGTGTCACATTACACTCGGTCCCGTACCTGGTCATAAATGGAAAACAGGTTTAACAGAAATTGATATTCGTGGCTTATTCATGAAGTCACCAGTCTAACTGGTCCGGATCTTTCAGTCGAGTGGTTAGCGTGCGTGGGCTGTGCACTAGCGGGCCCGGGTTCGATCCCCGGTTGCCAGGAGACTGTTCTACACGTGTGCGTAGTCCAGTGGTTAGAGACGCTCCCTCTGGACCAAAAGCCGTTAGTTCGAATCCCGGCTTTGTCGCTCACCCGATATGCACGCTACTGGAAAGGGTCGCAGTTCATTATGCTTGGCGAAAAGAGGTAGGGGAATTTCCCCCGTTATAATGAACCTGTATATTACATAGAAGAACCTGAACATAGCGTCTGTCTTCTCTGTCACGACGAGTGGAAGAATAGCTCTTAAGTGAGCTAAACTGGTTCGAGATCATTTTCACTAAAAGGGCATGTTTTTTTCCTCAGGCAGAAACATCAATGAAAGTGATGATCAGAAGAGAAACCAGGAATGAGAAGACTGCTCGGGGACATTCCCCTCTACCATTGGTCTGGCATTGCCGATGGGGCAGGAGGTTACCCCCCCCCCCCCCCCCCTCACTGCACCCGCGGCACGCTGGGTCCTAAACTGGATTTATGTTACCCTTGACTTTATAATGGGGATATCATTCAAAACGTACAAGTATGACCGAAAAGACAACAAAACACACAAAGCTTAAAAAGATTCGTTTTTTGCCGATGAAATTCGTTGAGTGCTTTGTCAATTCGATCGACCGCAGCGACGCCGCCAGCATGCCGCGGGTCCAGTGAGAGGGGGGCTTAAAACTTGCTACCAACATTTGGTACATATGCTGTGTGATCAACGTCATTACCAACACTTGCATTACAGCACCCCTGTCGTTCCATTTTTCCTATAGCTTTACATGGTTTACTCACTAGCTGCTAAGATTTAAATTTTTGTATGCATTTAGTCAGACATCGAGCGGTCGGGCCGGTGGAAAATGAGACCATGTAGTGGTAATGTTGTTTACGAGGTGGTGGACAATGTAAAAAGTACTAATGAGCATGAGGGACAGTGAGTCTATCATGAAGGACGCGTTCTTGAAACCATCTTCACGCAGTCATTATGTCTTTATGAAACCGTCCCTTTTGTGTCAGTATCGTGCAATAGGGACAGGTTCGCACAGCTTCTTTCAGTCAACAAGTTACGTCACTCGTGTGCACTTTGAAAAACGTGTATAGTTCCGTTTGTTATCATAAACTAATGGCAAAGACCTGAGACACGATCGAGAGCTCGGGTCGCCTGTTATATCCAAATTTGAAACGACAGGAAGAGCCGTGTACTCCTGGAATGAGATTCACAAGTGAATACAATAAAAGGCTTTGTATGTATTGTACGTTTCCAGTTGCCTATTAACCACTACTTGACTCAATGTAATGCTAATGACTGCATTTCTTATCAAATGACATATTGTCGAAGTGGAGAAGATATTGACAGTCAATGACTCAGCTTAGCTGCAGAAAAAGAAGAGTGCAGAGAGGTAGGTGTGGGACGTCTACATTGTGTGCCGTCGCCCCGTATGCATTAATTGAGAAGTACACAGGTGGAAGGCCGGAAAACGCGCTGCGTGGTGCACGCGTACCGGGATACACCATGCTGCGCAAGTGCTGCCGCAAGTCTAGCGGTGCGCCATCCTTTTTGACAGGCATATGGCATGTAATACACAGATTGCAACTCTTTGAAAACGAATATTCATGTGACGCCTACGTCAATGTAGCCTGGAGTTCACCTGGTGAGCTTTGGTAATTGTAAGCGGAGTAGCTATAGCGACCGTTGCCGTTGGGAGCGAACCAAGGCTATTAAACAAGGCCAGGCTAGACTCCAGGCTTCGCCAGAGAGAGCGCACGTAGGCGTAGCTCTCCACATGATGGATGGATGGATGGATGGATGGATGGATGGATGGATGGATGGATGGATAGATGGATGGATGGATGGATGGATTGATGGGTGGATGGATGGATGGATGGATAGAAGGAAGGAAGGATGGATGGATGGATGGATGGATGGATGGATGGATGGATGGATGGATGGATGGATGGATGGATGGATGGATGGCTGGCTGGCTGGCTGGCTGGCTGGCTGGCTGGCTGGCTGGATGGATGGATGGATGGATGGAAGGATGGATGGATGGATGGAAGGATGGATGGATGGCTAGCTGGCTGGCTGGCTGGCTGGCTGGATGGATGGATGGATGGAAGGATGGCTGGAAGGATGGATGGATGGATGGATGGATGGGTGGCTGGATGGATGGATGGAGACCGTAACGTCGAGCGACTAAAATTGGACCTCTGAATATGATATATCATGTAAAAGTATGATTTGAAAGTAGACAAAACACACTTCAGTTGTATAATATAATCATCTTTTTCTAATGAAATTTGTTTGAACAAGGAGGTTTTAGGAGTTTTTCGTGGCCGCCCTGGTAACGCTGTTTGCTACCGCTATCTATTCGTCGAGCTCTATTTCTTGAAAATCATCCTGAAATCAAAATCACTCAACAAAGTCGTCGTCTTCTGGGCGAGGCATCTTGAAACTAGCCTGGAGCGAAAATGATGCTGAGAGGAGAATAATTGTGTCCTCCCTCCTCAACTTCCTTCGGTTGAACTACTACAGTGAGCTTTATGCTGAGCTGTTCAAAGATCACTCTGACGACGCCTAATGCTATTTTCAAAGCGGGGCCCGGTCGGGCAGCTTGCGGGAACGAAAAGTAGTAGTTTCTGTGATCTGATATTGCCTTTGCCGTTGACGCAGTGAAATAACAGAGACATGAAATAGCGCAGCCCTCTACAGAGCTCAAACTCAGTCATGGCGTGTTCACAACTTATGAATCATGCCACCTGATAAGTAAAATCCTGTAAAGTAAAATAGAAATTAAGAAAAAGCCAAGTTCGGAGACTGCTTTTGTGCGAGATGCTGCAGTGAAATAACAGAGACATGAAATAGCTCAGAACCCTGCAGAGCTCATCCTGTGAACATCTTACAGGACCTTTAAGAATGGCAATACCAGCGGCAATTGATATCTGTACTGTATATGTATGTAACATGGCTTTTATGATTGATTGGTTATTGTTGTTAATGTGTAATTAGTCGTAGTTTGTGTTTTTATATGTGAAATCAGGGGTACCTGAAAAACAGGCTTCACAGCCTGAGTGTATTTTTCCTGTATGAATAAAATAAAATGAAATAAAATCTCTCCTTTAGTCCCATTTTCGTTTGTATTCATTCGATAAACATTACTAAAATTCAGGCCATGGCGTGTTCCCAACTAATGAGTCATGATAGGTACAATCTTGTTAAGGCTGAGACCGGTGAGATGAAGTGATATCTATTTTTACCACTTCATGTTCCAAGCCGGTGTATTTTACAAGATAAACACCTATAGTTAAAGACATGCAGATATGTATAAAACCTCACGAAGCAAGCTGCTTATGGTTTTTCCCAGAAAGATCGTCTAGACTTTACTGCTTCATATCTTAGAGCTGCTCTTTCTCATCAAAGCAAGCAACGACAGGTAGACAGACAGCTTACCTGTCCTTAGCAATGAGTTTACGCAAACAATCAGCAGGGCACAGTTTGACACGTAAAACTTCAGAAAGTTCTGTCAAAAAATGTTTAAAAATACTTTCTTATGCACTGATTTAACCTGCTCTGTTCTCGACCTAAAGTGTTACTACTATGTTAACTACCAACACAGATAATTATTCTGCATTACCTTGTAACGTAATATTTTCAGTATTTAGTATAACAAAAGAAAATACATGCTATGACTTATAACACTGAAACCTAAGGTATGTTTCTTTTAGATGTTGTGGCCGGTAGGTGAGTATCATGATGTTATTTCAAGAGTAAAGAAACCTGAATCGTGATTAATAGGTCATGAGTTCAATTTTTGGCTACACATCGTATCCTTAGCTTGGGAAACTAAACGACTTTTCTTAGTCCACCAAGGTGTAAATGTGACTCTATCCTACCAAAATTAATGTAGTCCTCCGCTACAGTACAGGTGCCTCACATGTTGGGAATGGGGATTGATAAAAAGGGCGGGTTGGATGGTCGACGGTCTGTAGCTTTCATGCGCCTGTGTTTCCCTGTCCATCCTCTGCCTGTCCCTCACCCACGTTCTGACAGTAGTCACTTTGGTTGGGAATGAGTTAGCAGAGATGTGTCTACGGCTTTGGGGTGAGTCATGGGTAGCTTGGGAACTAGTTGGAAGTAAGTCGGCAGTGGTTGCGGTGTGGTTAAGATTCTAATTTTACTGTTGAATTACTCCCGAACACCAGCCGAACACTAACCGACCACGCCGAACACCAACAGACACCCAGCAAACCCATTCCAGACCTCCCGTCCATTGCCGAATGTTTTGAACATGTTGAAAACATTCGGCTGGCGCAGCCGAACACCAGCCAACCAAGCCGAACACCAGCAGACCAAGCCGAACACCAGCGCTGACCAAGCCGAACACCAGCCGACCACACCCGATCTAGCTACCGAATTACTCCTAACCATGGTCGGGGAGGCCATGTTCGGCTATGTGCAACCTGGGCTTTATATGTGCACAAGGCATCACTAGTTATCACCTGTCTAGTTTCACCTGTTCTTAAATGGATTGCTTACGCCGTCTGAACTTCCGCGGTGAGTAAGGGCCCTGTCACACTTGTGCGTATATTAAAGTGCGCGTGAGTTGCGAATAAACTTTTTTTGGTTTAACGGGGGTTGCCCTACCTTAGGACGCGCCCTAACTTAGGACGGGTTTTTTAGTGATCTTTTTATGCATAAGTACGCCGTGTTTGTGTCCACTGATTATGCTCATAAGGAAGATAAATGAACCAAGTCCATGCACATAATTTTTATTTGCATTCAAAACATATGTGTACATATTCATTTCTTGTTTTGTCGAAAAGTAGTATTTTGACAATAATGATGGCAACGCTGAGTAGAGGGTCACTGCGTAGCTAGACGGCCCGGCACCTAAATATACGACCTGTGCCAAGCAGATACATAAGTCACACAGCTATCATACACATAAGAAAAATAATTTCATAAAACACTAAAAATTTGGGTCTTTAAGTGTTTGTTGAGAAGAAAACCGACCAAAGAAAAACAACGTAAACATTGCTGTCGTCTGACGACGTTGTTTTCCCGCCATTTTTTTGGACCGCGATGGCGGCGGGACGATTCAACGCACAGCTTTGTTACGCTCTAACATGTGATTGGTACCGTCTATGAAAAGGAAACTGTATACAGAGATGGCGAAGATGTTTCCCAATAAGTAGACGGAGTATTGTTGATGTAAGCGGTGTCGTTTTTTCGTAATGATTTCGTAAGTCGGGCCGCATTCAATACGTACGTCGGGCCGCGTAGTAGCCTATTTCCCGTGGGAACATGAGCTGGGATGCGCTAGATATAGCCCTTCTCACATGACGTTAGAAGTGCACACAGTCAAAATTTTCCGGTCAAAAGAAAGCTAGAATATAGCAGACTTCAAGCCTTATTTACATTTCCCTAACTTCATCACCAACTTCCGAAGAGAGCAAAATTACCAAAGCGTACGAAGTTAGGCACACTATCTGGCGTAGCACTAAATCAGAAGGTACATTCGTGAAAATGTCTCACAGCGTCTTCCGCATGTAACGCGGAGCATGAAGGGCCCATGAACAGTATGAATACATTTCTTGTCCAAGTATGGTCTTTAGATGAATGTGTTCAAAATTCATTCATTAAAACCTGACCACTCTCTGGCAACCAGCAATGGAGCGCCGTGAGTTCCAGCGCGTAAAAAAACGTCCGAATATTGGGCACCCCCCGTTAAGTAAGGTTTGCGGGGAAAAAGTGTTTTCTACTTTGACCCACCGTTGTGCAGCCTAGTGATCGAACCTAAGAAATTACTTATTCGGCAAGTAACCTAAAGCAAAAAGATGTTAATACGCAACTCATGCGGACTTGTATATACGCACAAGTGTGACAGGGGCTTAAAATACGAGGCCATTTCGTACCGTGCTACTGCGGCCTCAAAAGGCTAATAGATGGGACCTTTACCTCTTAATATCTAAAATTGACGTGAGCTATAGCTAAATGTCATATATGATTAATTAACTAGTATTTTTGGGGGGCAGCACGGAACTTTGATTTAGTACCTATTTTTGTCCGAAACTATGACGGAACACCTTCGTTTTTAGATACTCATTCCAAAGTCAAAAGACGTAGTTTCGTTTCAACTCCAAAAGCATCAAAACAGCCATCTTAAATCGGGATTTGTGCTATCAAATAATTACAGTGATATGCGTGTCTTTGAAAATAAAGTAGCCTAATGCTGTGCGCTTGGGGTGAAATTAAAGTATGCCACCCACTCTCGTCCGGTTGCTTTGCTAGCTTATTGATTAAACCTTGTTACGCCCAAAGCGTCACTTAAGACAGCACACAAGGGACAACCATATGCCTAGGTAACCTCGTTGCCAAGGTAACATATATGACAAATCTAACTAATCTCCAAGCAGATGAAAGGGTCCGGCTGGGTGTCAGTGTTTTACTCTTGATTTGGAAACATTTGATAGGTCTATTGATGAAGGTTAGACATACAGGTAGTAAGATACGCCAAAAAATAGTTACTCAAGCAACTGGATAAAATTGTGAAAATTTTATCCAGTTGCTTGTCTATATATAGTAGTAAATATTTTTGGCGTATTTGATAGGTCTTTCTAGTAGTGGACCTTTTTAATTCATCGCTAGTTCCTAGTGGGAGGGTAGCCTCCTGATCATGACATGCGCTAGATGTTTGTCTTCTGCGGAGACCAAAGCACAAAAACAACTATACAAAGCACAGGCAATCAGTTGGTTCAGCGAGAGACCCCCAGATGATCCTTTTGGCACTGTGGGTCCAATGTCTGGAACGGTGACCACCAGCTGCAGACACACACACTCTCCAACTCGGACTTTCTCAAAGAGACTCTTAAAGTCACAGAGATGACCAAAACGGACAGGCACGTACGTGGCGTACCATATCACTTTCATTCTGTTGTGTGTTGTGTACCGTTTGTATGTGTAATGATATATGTTAAAGATACATGCGGATTTATTACAACGCTAACGACTCACCATACCCCGACGTTGCGCCCTTGGGAAAGGCACTTGACACTACCTTCCCGGACGGTGGAGTGACGCCCACCGAGCCTATTCGGCTAATCTGTCAAACTGTGTGCCAAAAAGCACACTGCGGATTTGGTTGCCGATGTGCTAACATCTAGCACATTTGCCACTGAGAACCGTTAATTCTTTTTATTTTTAATGATATAATGTGCATCTTTCTTACATTTTTTTCTGACCCATACCTTTCCCATAATGACCTCAATGAAAAGCAGTCTGTAGGCTGATGTGAGCTTCTCATGAATAAACAAACGTTCGAACAAATGAAGGGCACACCACTGAAATCAAGACATAGAAACGCCGAACAGGCAGCAAAAGATCATGAAAACAAGGCCGACCGGTTCATTTTCTTGATATGTGAGATTTACCTAAGTTGAACTGAATACGCAAAGTTTTAATGAGCGTAGTTTTCTTCAAGCCACAATGCTCTATTCACTCATTCATACATTGATTGATGGGCTAATGGTTCTATGACGACAATCATACGCACCGACACGCTTATGCGCCATTCAACAGCCACATGGCAGCGCTCCTAGACACTGTCAACAGCGATGAGGATAACGCAGAGTACGATGAGTAATTGTTCATCGCCTGTCAGACTCTATACTTGTTCTCAAAATTCTATCATGTTGCTTTTGGTTCGACTGAAAGGTAACAAAATGCTACATATGAATGTCCTATTGTTACCTTCGCCAGAAGGTTATATTTTCGGTTCGGCTGTGGTGGGGTGACTGTGGATGTAGGCGGCATAACTCTTGAAGCCATGAATGGCTGTTCAAGATTTTTGGTAGGCAAGTTACTGTTGGGAAGACAAAGATCCAGTTCCAGAATGGGCTTTCTGGCAAGTTCCTACGTTACTGCAGTGGACCTTTCGTGTTTGTTGGTTTGATTTGCGAACAGAATAACTCAAGATACTGTAGATGGATCGTGATGAAAATTTTGTAGGTGGGTTATATATTGTATAATCAATCAGAAATATTCATAATACATCATTCGTAAAAAGACCTCATCATTTGGCGAAAGTATGGGATCGTGGAACTCTAGTTTTACTTTATTTTCGCAAGACTACAGTCAAATCAGAAATTTACTTGCCTGTGATTATGGTGATAGTATATGATACTCGATTCTATTGTATTTGTCGGGGAGGCAAGTGAATAAAGGTACAAACGCTAAGTCTTGATGTTTTGATCAACCAAGGAGGTTAAAATGAGATTTTAGCCTCCTTGGATCAACCAAGGATTCACAGGGTTAATATTGACAGGTGTTATTCACAACATTATCAAAAAACACTCTGTCAACAATAATAGTGCCCAAAAAATTATTTTTGACAATGACATCATGTCAAAAGTGCAAAAACGTCTTATTGACAGGAACAACCTCATTCAAAGTGAATTAGAGTGTCGTTGTTTCTGGTGCCCACGTTTCTGTTTTGCAGTGTGTTTTTTGTAGCTTTATTGTATATGCTTATTTTGATTATTGTGCCTGTGCCATGCGAACGCGTGTCTGCATACCTCTATGAAAATATAACAATTAAGAAATATGGGATAAAAAGGAGGTGTCACTTCTTTAATCTAATATATAAACAATCTTACTCAATAGTCTATTTGTATTACTTTTAGTTGTGCCGGCGTTGTCATAGTTTGATTGCCATGTACATGGCGCTTAATCAACAAGCAAGCAACCCCTTTCGTCATCTCGTTGAACAATAAAAACAATAAAAGAGTTTCAAACGTATTCTTTTTATTTCAGCCTCCACAAAATATACTTACATCACTTTTCTAGCTGTGGACTTTAAGATATCACTTTCCCTCATTCATTCATAAAATGAATTGAAATATTTGCAATTAGTGAAACCTTTAAAAATGTTAACAGTTTCTACATCTATAATGATCTCCTTCATATGTGTGATGTAGGACATCTTGATATATCAAGAGTGTACTTAAGATAGCTCTCTCAGCTCGACTATATATAAACCTGGATATAATATGCGCCCTAAAAATAACTCAGTGCACTAATGATGGCGTGGTAAGCAAAATTAATGCAAGTACTAAGTATTGTACTGTATAGAGTCCATTCCGAGTCACCGTGAGGGTTTTATAATAATATTTGTAATCATTTTGAAAAATTTTCTAATAAAAGAATATCTGACTGACAATAGTTTTAAATTTTTCTAAAAGATCAAATACAAAAATATGAATTTATTTGAATTTAATCAGATAATATAGAAATATTTTGAAAGTAACTGCACAAAAACCTCTTTATTTGTAATAATTTCTAAACATCTATGTGATTATTTAACTTTTAGAAATATTAACAAGAAATGGTAGAAAATGGTTAACAATGGTAGAATGGTGATTGCCCCCATAAAAGTAGGTGCTAATCTGGCCCATCTGTCTGCCTTTGTACATATTTAGACTTCACTGCAGGACACTGTTGGGTCCTTTGTGGAGGGCATTCTTCCCTAAACTTCGCAAGGATGTGTGAATTACTTTCTTCCCAGCCCTCTGACCTATTTATAGAGATGTTACAAATAATGGTAAAAATGGTAAGAAATTGTAAAAAATTGTAAATAATGGTAGAATGCTGTTACCATTATTTAGAAACCATTGTAAATATCATATTCTACATCATGAATATTTCTAAAGTTTTAGAAAACTTAAGAAATATTTAGAAAGTTGAAATCACATTCAAAATATTTCAAAAGTATCAAATCTCTTACACAAATAATAACAATAACTTGAAAATAGTTCTAAATTATGACAATAACAACCCTCGCGGTGACTTGGAATGGACTCTATTAGCACTGGACTATTCAAAAGATCTTTGCAAGCGCACTGTTAGAAAATCCGAGTTGAATACTTGGAAATGTTGCCAGATTCAACTAGCAGAATTCTTTCGATGTATACAATTTGTCAGTTTTAGCAAGCATTTCAAAACTACCATTCAAATTCATTATTTGTAACTGTATTCCGATATCTTGTTTGTTGGTATTTGTTTCGTATTGGATACCCGGTAAACCGCCTCATGTCGTAACGCAACAGGTTTATGCTGAACTAGTAACTGAAGAGTACAAGCTGGATATCGGGGACAAATTTTACTTGATCCACTAACACCGGGAAGGAACCCTACTATTTTCGATAAGTGTGGTGGGGTTCTTTAAAGGAGCATTCCACTACAGAAGCAGGTATTATTTTCTGATAGATTATATTTTTCGGGATACGAATACACTAAACCACCTCAGCTGTATTTTCGACCATAATCCTTTTCTAAATCCACGTAACCCCATACAGACCCGCTTAATGTACTTGCATGGCCAACTTTGGGCACAATTTCTCACTAACAGTAGAAGCAGTTGAGTGACTATCATACTTTCAGGAAGGTACATAAAACGTTTGAAGACTACCGCGTCTTGGAATACAAAGATTTGGGTACTTTTGTAAAAACATTGAACTCTGACATTGTTGGAAGGGTCCTCGGGGGATTCAGGAACTCGATCGCTATAATGTTTGCCCTGCGTTCAGGCTTCAACTTATGGTAACTTTGACAAGACAAACCGGATTGAACCATAACAATTTAGTCTTTGATGAATTATGACACCCGCTTCTGGAGTGGAATCGATGCGTGGCTCTACTCAAACCCGGGACCTCAATTTAACGTCCTCTCCTATGGGTGTCCCTGGCCGAAGCTAGATACTTATTTACACGTCCAGTTGGGGAAGAAATATGTGTAAAGTGCCCTTTCAAAGTTCAGTGCACAATATCAGGACCTACTGGTTCTGGCTCAGCAACCCTAACCACAAGGCCATTGTGCCAAAGATAAAATAAATGCAGGGGATGGTTTATTTGCTACCTTACTTGGGACAGTTGTTCACAATACCTCTTCTTCGTCTTCTCTCAGTCAGTCTCAAACAAAATAAACTAAGCACATAAACACATTTCTATAGTTATAGCCAGACACAGGGAATATTTTGAATCAACATTTTCACATTTTCTATCAATTATGACTAAACTACATGGCGAATAGTGCATTTTCACCATACATTAAACTAAAAACAACACTTTTTTTTGTGACATAGAAGAAATGTTTGGTCAAAACAACCGGATCTGAGAACACTCTTCAAGATGAAAAGCAAAAGCGTTTCAATATGAAACATGAAGATATTCTCCTATTCACGAGCGTATGCTGCTTTGACTCATTTTGGTGACCGAACAAGCTGATAAAAGCCTTTTCGTAAGTTGTTATTATAATAACCATATATGACTGGGTTGACTCCACAGTTAATGAAGGCCACCCCTTTTACTAGTGGCGAGACGTAGCGGTAGAGAACCTCAGCGGTCGGGTCCGTAAAGTTGGCAAAGAGGGATGTAATGAGTAAGGAATAAAGAGGAAGCCATGACAAGGCGAACACAACCACAACAGCTAACAACATTTTGATCACGTGGAGTTTCTTTTGTGTTTCAAGACTGGTAAGCGGTTGTGCCGGTGGCGTGTGTATGGTAACAGCGTCTGACTGTGCGCTGTATGACGCTGACGGCTCACTTCTTTTTGCCTTACCTCCCGGCTTCGATCTGTTCCAAACCGACCTGCCTATCTTTACGTACAACACACCAACTGTGACCAAGGGGAAAACATAGCACATAGCGAAGATGCAGAACGTGTATCCTGCTACGTAGTGGTCACCGGGCCAAACCTCCTCACAGGCGGTCAGTTGTTGCCCGTCTGCCGTGTGAAGACCTTCGTAGGTGACGCTGGTTAAGACGAGGCCCTGGGGGGCAGATGTAGCGGCCGCCACGATCCACACGGTGGCGAGGATGTACATCATCGCAGTCTTGGTGAAACGTGGTCTGGTGGGGTGGACAACGGCGTAATATCTGAAGGGAAAAGAGATGTTTAATTGATTATATGACTCAAACACTAGTGCCTATCAGAACAGACAGAAAGCTTTAGATATTACCTTGATTTATTAACGCGTTCTTTTCCCCTTTATAACATATGCAATTCATAATAGATTCACAATTTCACATAGCAACTTTAATTACAATGAATGAATAGGTAAACGATCGATATGAAAAGGAACATAAAAAAGTACATTGAAAAATGTTGCTATTGTTATTGCTTTCTTTGTTCGGCGACGGTTTGCATTGCTAACAAATCTTACTGATTTCACATTTGTGCATACGTGAAGGGTTGTGACAGCTGTATTTGTCGTTGCTACCAATGTTCTCAGCACAAAGATTATGCAACAATATATCTAGCTAGCAACAATGAAACCAACATATAAATAAGTGCACAATATTTCTATTTGTATGTACGCATACTAATTTATTTATTTATTCATTAGAAAATAAATAAATAAAGTAAATAAATAAAACTGCAATTATGATATAAAAACAGAGATTTGCCAGTCAACGTTCAAAGATTATTATTGTGTGTGTTCGTTCGTTAGACCCCCATTCCACTTGGACGACGCTCTCGCCGAGCTCTTACGGCGACCTAAAATGGTCCAGAGCGCCGTGAGAGCGCCGAACTCCTGGAAAACCTGCTCAAGTGGAATCTCTACGGCGACCCTTGCGCGCTCTCAGCGCGACCAAAATGTCAAATGTCAGCAACTTTTTAAAGATTTCACAGATCACTCAACGAATTCCAGAGATAAAGAACGAATTTTTGTTACGTTTTGTGTGCATTGTTGTCTTCTCAGTCATACCTTTACCTCTTGCATCATATTTGAATGATAAAATTAAGGGGAAAACAGATTCAATTTTAGTCACTGCACGGTCGCTCAGTGTGTGTCTTAAGTAATATATGTATGTTCAACTTGTTTTTTCTGTGTTGTCTGTTATGTAAACTGTTTGCAATAAATATATGTTATCATTCTACGTTATAATAGAAACGTACATCACAGAATTTTGAAACAAATTTTGAACCACTGACAATAAAACTTGGAGGGAATTTAATTTGAATGGAAGGAAGTACTTGTAGTTATTCGTCAATTTGCATTACCCACGAGTAAAACTATGATTTGACCACAAAATTCCCAGAAATTCAAGATCCACCAATTCAAAAATGAAATTTGTTTGAACTACAGTTAAGACCATTCAATCCTCATAGAGCGCTCGCTGCGATCGTTGAGCGCTCGCTGCGGCCCTTTGATTCCACTTTGGGCGCTCTCACGGCACTCACCGCGCTCTCACGGCGCTCTCACGGCGCTCACCGCGCTCGCTCCGCGCTCTCTCGGCGCTCGTTTTTTGATCGCCATCCTCGGCGCTCTCACGGCGAAGGTTTTGAGCATGTTCAAAACCATCGCCGAGGTGACGGCGCGCATGGCGCTCTCGCCGCGCTGTCGGCGCTCTCACGGCGCTCTCGCTGCGCTGTCGGCGCTCTCAATGGCGCTCTCGCCGCGCTGTCGGCGCTCTCACGGCGATCTGGCCAAAATGAGGTCGCCGTGAGAGCGCGGTGAGAGCGCCGTCCAAGTGGAATGGGGGTATTAGTGTGACGATGGCCGCTACCTAGGCCCCCATTCCACTAGACGGCGTTCTCCCTGCGACCTAAATAGTATTTGTCTAACCGTTGATTTCATAATTGGAATATAACGCAAAATGTAAAAGCATGGTTGAAAATACAAAAAATCACACAAAACGTACAAAGATTCGTTTTTTTTTAATCTACGAAATTCGTTGAGCGCTCTGTTAGATTTCAGGGAGCGCGCGGCGAGAGCGCCGTCCAAGTGGAATGGGGGTCTTACCTGTCTACGGCAATGGCGACCAGTGTGAATACGGAAGCAGACACCGACAGGACCCGTACTGTGAGGAACACCTTACACATGACCTCACCAAATGGCCAACCTGGGAAGATGAATACGTACGATATTAGTACAGTAGTAACCTCCAGTACCAATGTCCCTATTACAAGTTACCAGGTGCCGTAAAGGCTTATGGCATCACCACAACCTAAGGCCATGTTGATATGATTATATGGATGACATCCGCGCGCGAATCAATTTTTGTCCGTTTCCCAAAAAAGAGAGAAGAAATGTGAAAATATATGCTGTAAATTGAAAAAATAATATTTCGGAAAATGGATACTACTGTGACAGTCGTAGAATGGCAAAGTCAATTCCAGAGTCAAGGAAGAAGATGTGAAGGAACAAAATGAAGATTCTATCATACGGTATACCAAACTCCGTGTGTTAAGATTTTGTTCATCCTTCCTGGCCGCGTAGATTTCATAATAAAGGCAACTTCTTTTGGCAAACTTTTCATTTCATTTGCACGCTCGCATCAATTTGGTTCTCAGAGGATGTCATCCATATAGTCAAATCGACATTGCCTAGAGGTCATATCATGTAAATCCAAAAAGTGTTTTCCAAGCGCCACAGTAGGATACGTTTGTTTGTTTGTTTGTTTCATGATGATCCTCATTATTTTGATTCTTACTAATTTGCAATCTCATTTACGAAATTGAAACATATTTTTCCGGCCCATCTTGTCTTTTTCCCGCTCACGCGAAAAAAAGAAAACGGCACAAATAAACTTCTACATATCAATGGATTCTTCATCTGAAAATTACAACGGCCTTCTTTATCTACGATACGAGAGGATAGAAAAAGCTGTATATCAGTGACCAACTCTCACTCTTCATGCATCATGTCGTTTAAGATCAGATTATTCTAAAAATCCTGCTCTTTAGCCCTATTGTCTTATTAGTCTCATTCGCAGACTTCTTGGAGCACCGGTGTTTATTTTTGGAGGGGGGGGGAGCGCTGATTTGCGATTTTTAACATGGGCTAAGGTTCTCTATTGCTGGTAGAGGTAGTTTTGCCTCGCCAAGACTCGACTTTCATGGCGCGGCGAAACCCCTTTGGTGGCAAAACTCCCTGGCAGAAGAGGAGCTTAGCCCATGTTGAATATCGCGAATCAGAAAATAAACGCCGGCGCTCAAGGATGTCTGCGAAGGTGACAAATTCTTATATCTTAACATCTGTATCTTTTTGGAAATGTCCAAAAATGAAAGTGTACAATATGATTACGATCTCTTACTTGTCATGATGCTGTCCGCCAGGTTGAACGGTAAGCAGAAGACTCCGACCAGCAGATCGGCCACGGCCAGATTGGTGATGAAGAAGTTCGTGACTGTCCGCATGTTTCTGTTCAGAACCACCACGACTATGACCAGCACGTTCCCCACCACGCACAGCAGGAAGATGAACAGATACGCGAGGACGAAGAGCACGATGACGGCCGTGCTTTGTTTGTATTTGTCGAAGAAGAAATCCTCGGCAGCCCATGTGCCATTGTGGTCGCCGTCCTCTGTCACGTTGAAGGCTCTGAAGGATTCAAGAGGGCTGGTTTCGCTCTCCATCCTTCAGCAGGCTACGATGGTTTTCTATGTTTGAGGGTTCAGCTTGTGCGATGTCTTCTACAGTGGTATTTCTCACTCACAACTGAAACGTAAAGCAATTGTCACATTATTAAGATAACGTTCGCAGATAGATTATGAAGAAACTAATGGCTGACCCGCAGCCTACCAGCGTGTGAGTAAACGTTCATGACACATCAAAGGCGTCACACCGAATGCTGGGCCCTTTGCTTCACTAACTTCTGGAAAACAGCATGGGAAGTCCGTGTAAATCTAATATTGCTGCACTAATGATCCAGCAAGCTTACTAGTCACATCAATAGCTGCGATCAGCTTTGTGGTAAAACTACACCACTGAAGATTTCGTGGTGACGCATAGACAAAGGCAAAGAGCCCCAAGCTTCGCTATTGATTAAGAGAAGACAGACACCGAAGAATATGAATGTATTTATGCACTATAGGTGATCTCTACACGGTTATTACTGGAACATTTTCTATTAAGCTATCAATGTGGAATCCGAAAATTTAGTGTTGATCAAATGAAATTTAATGATGATAGTCGGGAGAAAACGCTTTAAACATATGACCTTACAGGCAATTTTACCATTTTGCCGAAAATTGGTCCCTTTTTTTCTCCTGACACGCGTGTAATCAGTTTTGCTAATCGTCGTAAGACACCAGGTCATTTCAGATGAGAAAATGATAATCTGGGATAGTTACAACTGCCTCTTCTCCGCAAAGAAACAAAACCCCTCAATTCACTAACAATTTCATGCTAACGAAAAATTGAGAAAATCAACAGCAAAACCACGTCTAAATGTTTTCTTTAACATTCAAGGTAGTCCGTGCACTGAACAATAAATCCAGCAGGCATAGATTGTATGGCATTGTTTTTCAATATTTGTTTCCCGAAATATGGAAATTAAGTTCCTCATTCTACCCACCCATAGCAGACTTCTTGACTAGGGAGATGATGGAAAACCAGCAGTTTTGAGAATACAGTAAGCCAGTACATTATAGGTAAAAAAAGTCGCCAGAACACCTGCTATGGACTAATTTACCAGCTTATCCTACATCCCAAATTAATCTTAGTCACAAGGCACTTGGTTAGTCTCTTTCGTTCTATCGAAAAACAGGGAAAGATTCCTGAACTCACCGAGTATTTTTGCGCCGAATGTTGAAGATCTGTGCAAGCCTGTAGCTAATTCGTGTCAGCTTTGGCCTCAACTGCGTTGAAAGTGAGGAGACGCTGTAAATATACGGAGCACTGCGCGATGAAGGAGGGTACGCAGGGCTCTCTGATTGGTCGGCTGGGTCCGCCAACATACTATGCTTACACGAATTGGTTGGCGCAGCTGAGCATGTCGTATGTAAAAATCATGTAGCTTGTACAATTACAGGTTTGCGTAGCAAAACCTTTGTTGGATCCGTGGGCATGTGTGGAGGCCGCCATCTTGATTTTGTGACGTCGCAGGGTAGCCATACCATTTCATTGGTAGGGGTGTTTTTTGGGGTCGCTAGCATTCTCTCTACTTTTAACAAATCGGCACACAACTATCACAAATTCAACTCAAATAAAAAGAAAAATTCAAGACCAATTCATATTTATAAAAAGACCACATAATCGCTAAACTAATATAGCAAACCTGAAGTATATGTAGCACAAATACCTAACTTTAGTTGTTGTCTAATAAAGTTTTATGTCATACCTGGGCCGCGAAAACGTTTGATACGGGTGTTCCGGACCGGGTGATAAATTTGGGTTATCAAATGGGCTTCCATAGAAGATTTATTCTACATTTTGCATTGGAATGTGTGCTTTCTCGGGCGGGTATGACATACAGCACGGTGTATCATGCAGATATATTCTCAATTCATATCCGCTTCATGAAGAAATCAAAACTTTGACTTGTATGATTGGCAAGGATGATTTAGGCAGCTCGGGTGCAGGGAATATCCTTGCCATCGATTTATTAACCAGAATACATGTAGCGCAATCATCCGTCTCTTCTTTTTTTACTGAACCAGGAATAACAAACTTAAATCATAATTGTTGACAAAGCGTATAAAAGATGAGAACTTAATCCAAACATAATGTTCCCCACTCACCTCGATGCTTCTCCAGCTTCTCTTTCCGAGATGCTTTAAGATTCTCTGTCTCTTGGTAGAAAGAAACTATCATTTATCATCCGTATCTTTATTTACAATGATTGAAGGATAGATTGGGGACTTTGCCAGTGAGAGTAAAATAGGAACATTGGTCCCTCTGTTCACACAGGCTCGGACAAAACTCGGTGAACATTGATATCAGTAGTACAAGAAACTTATTTTCATTTATTGCAGTTAATGACTAACTTGAACGCTTTGTATGTTGTTTTTGGAGCTATTTCGGCCAAATATTTCCATTTTTACCAATTATTAGATTTTCAAATCGCACTCCAAGCGACCCTCCTATGGATCGGCCTTCTATGATCTGGCTGGACGCTTGGTGGCAACTTCCTGTTAGCTGAAGGAATCGAGCCCTCATATTCTATGAATTTTGATAATTTATGTTAATGTCCCTGTCAGCAAAGTTGAAAAACACTTGCCAACAGACGAGAGCACTTCTACTGAATGGCTCTGGGATTAGCACCAACACCAAATACCTACAAGACAAAGATTCTTGTAATTTTCCAGGATTTTACCCCATATCACCCTTTGAAAGCAGAGTCCCTATCGTTCGATTCGTTACCTCTCTCGCGAAGGGGCCCTGCTCTTCACCCCCGGGTAGACACGCTTCTGGCGAGGTCACCACCAATTAATTAAAACAGCTTTCAGACAATCAGAGGGTTTGCTAAAGCACTGCTCAAGTAAAACCGCAAAGGGCGCTGGAAAGCTATCAACCAATGAGGTTACGTCTCACATCGTTACCTTAGGTTCAGAACAAATCAACCGCCAAATTGTGCCAAATAAGGATAGCTCATTAATTATTAACTACCAGTCACGTCGCCAGAAGCGTGTCCACCGGGGCTGAAGAACAGGGCCCCTACTCGAGCGAGCCGAATCGAGCGATAGGGGCTCTGCTTTCAGGAGGGTACCCCATATAGATTTCGTGATAACCGGAATTACCTACCCGTTGCCCTTAGAACCGTAAAAATACAAATCAATTGCTCCAGGCTGTCAAACTATCCTTCTTTTCAGTACTTTCAAACGATAACTGGAGTCCATTTTATATCACGGACACTCTTTAGAGTTTGAGTTGATGGTTGCCATTGAATTTATTGCAATGGTTCAAATCGAAGAATTGTTTGTTTCACACATTGTTCTCCAGTGACTCTATCGCATTGCCCTCATTGGTGGTTCTTTTTGCGATTTGCCACATGCGCTACAACCGCTACAACTAGTCGGAAATATAAATTTTCTGATGGAAAAAGCTAAAGACACATTACATTTTTATAGGAGGATTTATAATGTATTTTAAAATGAAATTTATCCTCAGACGAGACTGCTATTTCTATTCAATGATATCAAGGGATTTTAAACTTATCTATTTCATTTGGCATTTAATATTTGAATTGTTTCTTCGCGTTTAGTGACCACCCCGAATCACCATTTTCGGTCCACACGTATGCATGTTCATGCTGGCGCACTACCGTCCGATCTGTGGCTGTTATTCTAAGTTCTCTTTTTTCCTTACAAGGAAACAAGAAAAGGCCAATGTTCAAACCTATGCCATGCCAGTTCTCATGTTTACTGTGAAAAAGTACATTCAGTTGTTTTAAGTTATCTTTTTCCCTACAAGACAACAAAAGAATGTCAATGTTTAAACCCATTTCAGTTCTCATGTTTAAATAAAGTCAGTAATTCATGTTCATTCACTTTGGGACATGTGACATAAACATTGATAGATGTCAAGACGATTTGGCGAAGGTATGAGGTCATGGAACTCAAACACAAACCTGCAGCCGGCCGAAATGCCAGCTTTTTCAAAAGCTCTTGTTTTCATAAATTGAATTTGGTCAGCCTGTGGCCTGACCCCAATTAGCACAATACTGGGTTTTGCTGACAGTAAGTGACGCAACTTCAAAATTGCTTTCCCCAATCTAAACACACCTTTCCTAAAATGACAATTTTTCTCATAGACTCAACAGCCCCTGAGTGACTTTCTTTGGCAGATTTTAGTTCAATAACAGTAGAACAGGAGAAAACATTTCACACTCATAAACCTTGGCAAAACGCCAGCTTTTTTCAAAAGTACTTGTTTTCTAACGCTTCCCCCGAGTCAGAGGTCCATGTTCACAAACTCTGAGGGAAAGGGACCAACGTGAGTTCGTGTCACGCACGCTTACGTACATGTAACACCGACTGCATGTTCACGCGTTTTGGAAGATCGAAGAGTGCAATTGTAGTGTGTTCAATGGCGATTGATTGATTGCCTCAATAGCATGCTATCGTAGCTTTCTAAAAGTTGACCGGCGTTACCATGGCAACTGGCATGCCCAGCGGTATGTGCGTCATACAGATGCCTCATCGGCGATCATTAAAACCAAGACATTACCACTTATGGCATGGCGTCGGCTCATCAGCTCCGATATGATGCACGTTGCAGTGCTGATGGTAACGAAGAAAAAATAAGCGTCCGTCACACAGAATCCCATATCGCCAACCTTTTTTCTTCTGGATAGCCACATAAAAGAAGAGTTCGGAGACCTCATATCTCCATGAAATATATATTATGCAAATTAGGCCCTCATTTTCAAAATTTATATTCAACCATGTTCACTGTCACATAACTTTCAAATGCCCAAAGTATGAAATTCCAGTTATCTACCAATATGGAATTACGGTATTTTTTTCTGTCATTAGGCCACAGCAAGTAATTTTTATGGATGACATCAGCGCGCTCATTAATTTTCGCCTGATTTCGAAATAAAAAAACAAGAAAGTTCATTGCCCTCCGACAGTAGTCAACTTGCCAAAAATTGGCAAATATGTCGTAAACATTGACAGTCTAAGGTGTTTTATTGCATATGAATACCCAGTGTAGTTCCTGGCTCTTCCTGCCCATGATGGTATGACAAGCTGTTTTCTGTGTTTGTTCTAGTTAATTGAGCTGTATACACATCTTCAAGAACAGTTTAATGTTGACAGTCCAAGGTGTTTCATTGCATATGAATACCTAGTGTAGTTCCTGCCTGTGATGGTATGATAACAAGCTGTTTTCTGCATTTGTTCTAGCAAGGATATTTTATAAAAAATGGGGGGGGGGCGGTCTAGTTAATTGAGCTGTATACACCAGGTGTTTCATCGCGTATGAATTCCCAGTGTAGTTGCTTCAGATGATGGCACAACAAGCTATGTTCTGCATTTGTTGTAGTTAGTCTATTGAGATGTATACACATCTACAAGGACATGTTTACATCAAATCAAGGAGGTTTTATATTATATATGAAACCTCATTGGTTGAATACAGGAATAAAAGACCCGTTGTTCATGATATCATATTTCGTCGCCTCAACTATTGTTTAACAAGACTGTATGATCTCAAAATTTGAAAATATAGGAATCTTGTTTTTTTTGGCCCGCCTTGTTTTTTTTTCGCCCTATCTCATTAATTTTGGAGTCTGCGGAGGATGTCATCCATAAAATTTACTTGCTGTGGCCTTATGTAAATTAGATCTTTATTTGCATAAGTTTTATTTATCAATGTCCCTTTATTTCTCAGTTAGATATGTAGCATTTCTGAATTGTCGCACCGTTGAATGAAGTGTGTTAATAACATTTCCCCATTAATCATGCAAATTAGATTCTGATGTGCAATTTCATCATATCAAGTAACACTTAAGCTATCCAAATAAAAAATAAAAAGTACCCCGGTATACAGGTTTTGGTTGTATATCCCTTTTGGTTTGACCACCAGCTGTCGGGCCCCTGGGGAAATATTGTCCCAGTTTCGAACCAAACACGTGCCAGCTGTCATAGCATACCTACAATGGACATATAGATTTTCCTCATTACTTATGCAAATCAAGTCCCAATTTGCATAATTTGCAATACATTGTGTACATCTCTGTTTAAGCTACCTGCATAGTAAATAACATGAAAATCTGTTGTTCCTTTCTTCAGTTATTCTCATTGGAAGATTTTGACAAATACGCCATTGCAGTTCTAGTGACACATACCAGGGGGCCCAAAATTGACCTTTCTCCTCACACCTACCCACATACCAAATATCATTTCAATCCATCTAGACGTTCTTCAGTTGTGCTGACTTTAAGCATCCGGACGCACAAACATACACGCACGCAAACGCACAAGCAAGCACACGCAAAACAAAAGCGCAAAATAATGTCTCCAGTCTTTTTTCATCGAGATATCTGACCTTTTTTTCTTATTCTGGCTGGCCGAACGAAATTAACAAGAAAAGTTTTTTTTCCTTTTAGGAAACATAATGGTTTGTAGATACCACAGATCGAAATACAAAATGATCCAAATGATTTTAAACGTGACTTCTCGCAGCATCTTTATTAAGTTGACACGAAATATGTACATATTGTCATTAAGAGCAAATGTCTGTAAGGATCAAACAATGGTGGCAGGGGTCAAAAAATTGATTCGGCTCATATTTGGCACAGTGATAGTACTTGGTGCACTATCCCTCAAAATAGCTTTCTTTTTGCTCAACACTGATTGTTGCCATGGCAACGGGCCAAACAAGTTTTGGGGCCATTTTCCTTGATTTTGGTATGTTAAAAATATGAAAATTGGCTCATTTTAGGACATGATTACGAGCAGATGCTTGAATTTAACGGGAAAACAAAAACAGGGCTTAAAAGAGCAACTATTTAGCTTTACTAGAATAGCTTGAAAGTTTTCAGAAATTCAAGTTGAAGTGCTTGGGCAACCTCAAAACAATACAGTGTTTGTAGCTTGTGAAAAAAGGTAATTTTGTCCCAACTTTGAAACGCTGTAAGTCCAAAGATGGTGTTTTGTTTTGCTTCAAATTTGCATAATATATACATCTAAGTAGTATCTATCAGGTACTAGTTTGCAAATTTTGGTATCTTTTTTGGTTGTTACGTAACTGTCCTCAGAAGTAGGTCATTTTTTATGTTTGACGAAAAATATGATGTTGGGCCATATTTAAAGCCCAATATATGGGAAAGTAAAAAAGTGATCTATTTAAATTTATGTCAAAGGTAACCCTATGCATGTTCTATCAAATGAATGGTTGTAGAGGTTGGTGTCTTATGTTGTTGCTGTGTACTTGTCCCTTAAAGTAGGCCATATGTTCGATATATGCGGAAATCAACATTTTTTGGCTAACTTTGAAGCCCTGAAGATGTCAAAGTAGGCTGTTTTTTCAATTCAATCTTTTATCAGATGTACCCCTGTGTATTGTATATCGAATGAATGCCTGCAAAGGTTGGTGTCTTGTTGCGTTGCTGTGGACTTGTCCCTAAAAGTAGGCCATATTTTCGACATATGCGGAAATCAACATTTTTGGCTAACTTTGAAGCCCTGAAGATGTCAAAGTAGGCTGTTTTCTGGATTCAATCTTTTATCAGAAGTACCCCTGTGTATTGTCTATCAAATGAATGCCTGCATAGGTTGGTGTCTTGTTGCGTTGCTGTTTACTTGTCCCTAAAAGTAGGCCATATTTTGGGCATGTATGGAAATTGATATTTTGGGCTATGTTTGAAGCCCTGAAGATGTCAAAGTAGGATGTATTTTTTAAATTCAATCTTTTATCAGAAGTAACCCTGTGTATTATCTATGAAAGTGATGCCTGCAAAGGTTGGTGTCTTGCTCTGTTGCCGTGCCGTCCCTAAAAGTAGGCCATACTTTGCACATAGACAGAAACTAGCATTTTTTTTGCTATGTTTCAGGCTTTGATATCAAAGAAGGATATCTTTTTAATTCCATCAACAGAAGTACCCCTGTGTATTGTCTATATATATCAAATGAATATTTTTAAAGGTTGGTGTCTTGTCTCGTTGCATTGTACTTGTCCCTGAACGTACATTTAGGTCATACTTCGGAAATAAGCGATTCAAAGGAAGCAAAATCAAAACATATATATGTACAATATATAAACAATGTCTATATCTTTTAATGCAGAAGCATACTTTTGTTACAAATTGATATTACAAAGACAGCAGCTGTGGAAGTGGTGCTACAACAATCTTTGATTAATTTGTAAGTTGCACAGTTGTAGTTGTTGTTGTAGTAGTGCATTGACCTTGTTCCAACGGTATCTGCCCTATAGTGTCAGAAGCCTGATTGAGTTGAAAAAAATATCCCACTCTGACAATTTCAGAGCTTCAAACATAGCCCAAAATATCAATTTCCACACATGCCCAAAATATGGCCTACTTTTAGGGACAAGTACACAACAAAGCAACAAGACACCAACCTTTGCAGGCATTCATTCGGTATACAATACACAGGAGTACATCTGATAAAAGATTGAATTGAAAAAACATCCTACTTTGACATCTTCAGGGCTTCATATTTAGCCAAAAATGTTGATTTCCGCATATGTCGAAAATATGCCTTCTTTTAGGGACAAGTCCATGGCAATGAAACAAAACACCAACCTTTGCAGGCATTCATTTGATAGACACTACACCGGGGTACATCTGATAAAAGATTGAATCGAGAAAACATCCCACTCTGATAATTTCATAGCTTCAAACATAGCTCAAAATATCAATTTCCACACATGCCCAAAATATGGCCTACTTTTAGAGACAAGTCCACCGCAACGAAACAAAACACCAATCATTGCAGGCATTCATTCGATATACAATACACAGGGGTACATCTGATAAAAGATTGAATTGAAAAAACCATCCTACTTTGACATCTTCAGGGCCTCAAAGACAAAGTTAGCCAAAAATGTTGATTTCCGCATATGTCGAAAATATGCCTTCTTTTAGGGACAAGTCCATGGCAACGAAACAAAACACCAACCTTTGCAGGCATTCATTTGATAGACACTACACAGGGGTACATCTGATAAAATGTTGAATTCAGAAAACATCCCACTCTGACAATTTCATGGTTTAAAACATAGCTCAAAATATCAATTTCCAGACATGCCCAAAATATGGCCTACTTTTAGGGACAAGTCCACCGCAACGAAACAAGACACCAACCTTTGTAGGCATTCATTCAATAATCAATACACAGGGGTACATCTGATAAAAGATTGAATTGAAAAAAACATCCTACTTTGACATCTTCAGGGCTTCAAAGTTAGCCAAAAATGTTGATTTCCGCATATGTCGAAAATATGCCTTCTTTTAGGGACAAGTCCATGGCAACGAAACAAAACACCAACCTTTGCAGGCATTCATTTGATAGACACTACACAGGGGTACATCTGATAAAAGATTGAATCGAGAAAACATCCCACTCTGACAATTTCATACCTTCAAACATAGCTCAAAATATCAATTTCCACACATGCCCAAAATATAGCCTACTTTTAGGGACAAGTCCACCGCAACGCAACAAGACACCAACCTTTGTAGGCATTAATTCGATATACAATACACCGGGGTAGTACATCTGATAAAAGATTGAATTGAAAAAAACATCCTACTTTGACATCTTCAGGGCTTCAAAGTTAGCCAAAAATGTTGATTTCCGCATATGTCGAAAATATGGCCTACTTTTAGGGACAAGTCCATGGCAATGAAACAAAACACCAACCTTTGCAGGCATTCATTCAATAATCAATACACAGGGGTACATCTGATAAAAGATTGAATTGAAAAAAACATCCTACTTTGACATCTTCAGGGCTTCAAACATAGTCCAAAATGTTGATTTCCGCATATGTTGAAAATATGCCTTCTTTTAGGGACAAGTCCATGGCAATGAAACAAAACATTAACCTTTGCAGGCATTCATTTGATAGACACTACACAGGGGTACATCTGATAAAAGATTGAATCGAGAAAATATCCCACTCTGACAATTTCATAGCTTCAAACATAGCTCAAAATATCAATTTCCACACATGCCCAAAATATGGCCTACTTTTAGGGACAAGTACACAGCAACGCAACAAGACACCAATCTTTGCAGGCATTCATTCGATATACAATACACGGGAGTACATCTGATAAAAGATTGAATTGAAAAAAAAACAAAAAAACATCCTACTTTGACATCTTCAGGGCTTCAAAGTTAGCCAAAAAATGTTGATTTCCGCATATGTTGAAAATATGCCTTCTTTTAGGGACAAGTCCATGGCAATGAAACAAAACATTAACCTTTGCAGGCATTCATTTGATAGACACTACACAGGGGTACATCTGATAAAAGATTGAATCGAGAAAATATCCCACTCTGACAATTTCATAGCTTCAAACATAGCTCAAAATATCAATTTCCAGACATGCCCAAAATATGGCCTACTTTTAGGGACAAGTCCACCGCAACGCAACAAGACACCAACCTTTGTAGGCATTAATTCGATATACAATACACCGGGGTAGTACATCTGATAAAAGATTGAATTGAAAAAAACATCCTACTTTGACATCTTCAGGGCTTCAAAGTTAGCCAAAAATGTTGATTTCCGCATATGTCGAAAATATGGCCTACTTTTAGGGACAAGTCCATGGCAACGAAACAAAACACCAACCTTTGCAGGCATTCATTTGATAGACACTACACCGGGGTACATCTGATAAAAGATTGAATTGAAAAAAACATCCTACTTTGACATCTTCAGGGCTTCAAACATAGTCCAAAATGTTGATTTCCGCATATGTTGAAAATATGCCTTCTTTTAGAGACAAGTCCATGGCAATGAAACAAAACACCAACCTTTGCAGGCATTCATTCAATAATCAATACACAGGGGTACATCTGATAAAAGATTGAATTGAAAAAAACATCCTACTTTGACATCTTCAGGGCTTCAAACATAGTCCAAAATGTTGATTTCCGCATATGTTGAAAATATGCCTTCTTTTAGGGACAAGTCCATGGCAATGAAACAAAACATTAACCTTTGCAGGCATTCATTTGATAGACACTACACAGGGGTACATCTGATAAAAGATTGAATCGAGAAAATATCCCACTCTGACAATTTCATAGCTTCAAACATAGCTCAAAATATCAATTTCCACACATGCCCAAAATATGGCCTACTTTTAGGGACAAGTACACAGCAACGCAACAAGACACCAACCTTTGCAGGCATTCATTCGATATACAATACACGGGAGTACATCTGATAAAAGATTGAATTGAAAAAAAAACAAAAAAACATCCTACTTTGACATCTTCAGGGCTTCAAAGTTAGCCAAAAAATGTTGATTTCCGCATATATCGAACATATGGCCTACTTTAAGGGACAAGTACACAGCAACGAAATAAGATATCAACCTCTGCAACCATTCATTTGATAGAACATGCATAGGGTTATCTTTGACAAAAATTTAAAGTAGATCAATTTTTTACTTTCCCATATATTGGGCTTTAAATATGGCCCAACATCATATTTTTAGTCAAACATAAAAAATGACCTACTTCTGAGGACAGTGACGTAACAACCAAAAAAGATACCAAAATTTGCAAACTAGTACCTGATAGGTACTACATGGATGTATATATTATGCAAATTTGAAGCAAAACAAAACACCATCTTTGGACTTACAGCGTTTCAAAGTTGGGACAAAATTACCTTTTTTCACAAGCTACAAACGCTGTATTGTTTTGAGGTTGCCCAAGCACTTCAACTTGAATTTCTGAAAACTTCCAAGCTATTCTAGTATCGCTAAATAGTTGCTCTTTTAAGCCCTGTTTTTGTTTTCCCGTTAAATTCAAGCATCTGCTCGTAATCATGTCCTAAAATGAGCCAATTTTCATGTTTTTGACATGCCAAAATCAAGGAAAATGGCCCCAAAACTTGTTTGGCCCGTTGCCATGGCAACAATCAGTGCTGAGCAAAAAGAAAGCTATTTTGAGGGATAGTGGACCAAGTACTATCACTGTGCAAAATATGAGCCGAATCGATTTTTTGACCCCTGCCACCATTGTTTGATCCTTACAGACATTTGCTCTTAAGAGAACTTGATGGTGTCTACGTACTTGTCGAATGAATTACCATTCGTAACTTACAACCAGTTCTAAACTATATGCAATCCAGAAGGATTGGTTATATGGGTATGCTCACCACTTATGGACGTCTATATAAAGTACAATCCTGCTTCTCCTCACATCTGGTTCAAATTCCGTTCAGCCAACGGCCCGAGTTCGCGCCCGGTCCTGGGCACGACTAGAAAAGAGTCGCGTCGTCCTATCGGAGGGGGGCGTACAGCCGGCACCCCCGTGATGAGTAGGGGTGACCCGCGGCCGGTCTGCTCGGCCAAAATACGCGAGCCGTATACATAATGAATGATAAAATCGAAGTGGGGTTGATTTTTGGTACTATGTAGATAGCTTAAGTGATGCTTGTTACAATATAATAAATGGTTATCATGCAAATCTGTATCTAATTTAAATATTCAATTAGGAAGTTGCATTAACCCGTTGTATTCCGCTGTGGAGGTGAACATAACTGAATATAGATTTTGCAAATAAGGGCCTCATTTGCATAATTGATGATGAAATTATAAAATAGCCTTCTTTGCTAAGATTGTCATACTGTTATTTGGGTGGAAAGATGATCAACTGATTTATGCAAATGAAGACCTTTTTTCTATAATGAAAGAGAAACACTCTTAATATATAAGTCATAAAAGTTTAAATCATTTGGAAAATACTAAGCAAAATCATTTACAAAAATGTCATGGAATACGTGATATCTAAAAACAGAACGACAGATTTTTCTCAGGCGGATCTGAATGCACATCTTTCAACGTTTCTGCAAATGTCCGGCAAGAAATATAACTCTTGCCTCTACATTCCTTATAAATGTTGCAATATTTAGCAACATTACAAGTCAAATACTGTGATCCCCTTGCGTCTAAACATTCTTATGTACTGGGGTACAACTTGTGTACTGGGGTACAACTAACATTATATTCTTGATTCTTGAACACATAAGCCCACCTTTATGCGAAGGCAGTTGTCTAAGCTATTTGTTCACTGTTAAGATAAAACGATATCTGCATGGTTCAGCAATTATTGAGTCAATTCAAACACAGTTTAACAACATGAATATCGACATCCTTTTCAAATAAAAGGTGAAATATACATTTAGCCCAGCTACCATCAGAAAACAATTCACACCAGCGAACTTCCTGTATAGTTTGTGCCATAACTTAAGAAACTTCCTAACAGTTTACATCGCAACAAGCTTTTAACCGTTAAAGCCTTAAGAGGTTTTGCGCAGCTTGAATTGTTGTAATATTTCGATAAAAGCAATATACCAATATAAAATACATGCACATATTAATGACTGCAATACAATCGTAGACTGCAATACAAGTAGATCAAATCCGCAACCACTTTTGAAGTGAACGTCGTGGGAAACATCCGTAACAATGCACTGAATAAGGAACAAGGGTATGTCTAATACATGTACAATGTATTTGATCGAATAAGTAGAAGGATATGATTCTTCAACACAGGGCATTTTGAATACTCTGTCATGAAAGTTCAGCACCGCTTGTTTGTTATTGGATGGGCGGTCTACTCCTCTTCGCAGCCAGGGGCTGAATTGCAAGGAGATACAATTGATGGGGCTAAATCTCAGGTCTTTATTGACTGTGTAATATCAGCCTTTCAGCTAGTGTTGTGGTAACCTCAATACGACAGTGTATGTCCAGGTACGGCCACAGGACTGTAAGGTTATGAGCGACTCAACTGTGACAGGCAAGGACCCGCCATTCCTTTCGATAAGTGTGGTTGGTTCTTTCACGTTTACAGATCTTTATTGACACAACAAAAGCACAGCGACTTTCGTAAGGTCTACTACATACATACATGGGACCTCCATTTATAATCATATTTACATGGGACCTCCATTTATAATCATATTTACATGGGACCTCCATTTATAATCATATTTACATGGGACCTCCATTTATAATCATATCACAGGGATGTCCCTTGCTGAAGCCAAGTACTCATTTTCACCTGAGTGCATTCCAAAGGACACGACATCGGGGCATGTCAGGGGTTTGAACCCAGAACGTCTTGATTCTGGGCCAAGCGCTCTAGTCATTACACCACACGATGACCCGTAATCTTGCATAAAGGGATGGAAATTAAGGTAATGACGAAAGAGAATTCAGATTTTCAGCCAGATTTCTGTCCTTCTTCAAGACGACGAACCCAATCACTCAGGTCATGATCATGTGACATTACGTGACGAAAGAAAATGACCCAAGTCAGTGTCGTACCTTGTTTGGGTCGAGAAAAGCCCGGTGGGCATATGATCCTGAATATGACATCAGCACCCACCTGCACTCAATAAAGACGGGGGACGATACCAGCTTCTAACAGCTTCCATGGTACCATTGCGGGCCATGACTTGCGCTTGTCAACTGAATTGCACGATTGGGTCAGGCATCCTAAAAATGGTATGAGATTTAGTCTGAATTCTCTTGTAATACCCTCCTTTAGCAGTCTTGAATCGCTCGGCAACAAAGCCTCCCAGAACGGAGGTATGTTGCCGAGCAATTCAAGCCTGCCCAGGAGGGTGTCTTGTGAGAGAAAGGTTCATATTATCTCTGAGTTAATATAGATGCTACGAATCAGCATGCTCGTCTTTTCTACTTTTGAAAATAAGGTGGCTCAGACAGAGTGAAGACCTGACGAGTTTGTTAAATCCTTTCCGGAAGTTTTCATTGTAATATCCATATATGATTGGGTTTACCCCACAGTTGAAAAATGCCATCCAATGTACAACCGGGAAAATATAATAATACAGCACAATGGCCATGTCGTCGGTTAACTCTGCCAATGCAGAAACAATCGTTAGGATGTAGAGGGGGAGCCAGGATAGAGAAAACACTACTACAACAACTAACAACATTTTGATGACATGGAGTTTCTTCTGTGTTTCCGCAGAGCTAGGTTGTGACGTTGCGACCCTGTGGATGGTAACTGTGTCTGACTGGGAACTGTACGACGCGGAGGCCCCTTTAGTTTGCTCCGTACTATTTGTGTTATGTCCCGGCTTCGTCCTGTTCCAAACCTTCAAGCCTATCTTTATGTACAGGACTACAATGGTAAGCAATGGGGAAACATAGCACATGGCAAAGAGGCCCAGTGAGTAACCAATTTTATAGTAGTCACCGGGCCAAACCTCCTCACAGGCGGTCAGTTGTTGCCCGTCTGCCGTGTGAAGACCTTCGTAGGTGACGCTGGTTAAGACGAGGCCCTGGGGAGCAGATGTAGCGGCCGCCACGATCCACACGGTGGCGAGGATGTACATCATCGCAGTCTTGGTGAAACGTGGCCTGGTGGGGTGGACAACGGCGTAATATCTGAAGGGAAATATGTGCAGACACATTATGAGTATGAGAGCTGTTTGAACCGTACATACATCATAAACATATCTTATTCAATGAAATGTATTGCGTGTGGACATGATTTAGTTCTTTATTACGCCAAAGATGTTTAAGATTTTAGAACTACATGTAGTGGTAATCGTTACGTAGAATGAACACAAAAACACTATACAATTTCCATAATTCCATATATACTGCTTTTTCTGCTGAGCTTATTCATGCTTTTCCTTATTTGGAGTGCTCAGCAGATAAAGCAGTATATACCGTTTTAGAAAGTCGGACCCACATACACAACGATCACTCTACCCGTAAAGCCATTGCATCGTTTGCCCTAACCTGGCGTTCAGTCTATCGTCGTTAGGCCAGGCTATCTTCGGCCAATCTTTCTTCGGGGCAGACGAAGCTCTCTACCGCCTGGATAATCTTTTGCACCCGACGGTTGTTTTACGCGATAGGAGCCGTGGTTAATTGGCCCTAATTAATCGCGTTTAACTCCTACCGGGTGCCAAAGATTGCACCGGCGGCGGAAAGCTACTTCTACCCGGAAGACAGTCTGACCTACTCACGGTAAACTGGATGACAAGTTACGGTTGTCTCTGTACCGTCATTGGTTTCCCCAGTGAGCTAAAATGATCGTTAGCATGGTGTGTGCAAATACCTGCTTTTACACTTGTGCATTTGTGTGGGGTGGAGGCAGCAGTATTTGTCGTTGCATGATAACGATAGCTACCAATGTTCTCAGCACATAGAGTACAGCAAGATATCTAGCAAAAACTGCAAGGAAGTTATATCAACAATTCTGCATTCACTGTTCAGAGATTATCATTGTGTGTACATGTGTTCGTTTATCAGTGTGGCGACGACCGCTGCTTACCTGTCTACGGCAATGGCGACGAGTGTGAAGACGGAGGCAGACTGGGACAGCACCTGGACGGCAAGGAACACCTTGCACATGGTGTCACCGAATGGCCAACCTGAGAAGAGGAATAAGTTATTGACTGAGAATTCAGTGGACTAACATCTAATTTTCATCACCATGGAAACTCATCTGTGTTGGTAGTAATCGTAATACAATGCTAAACTTTCTTTCAACACTAAGGTATTCACGGATCAAATTTTTATCGACCACTGCCGCCTTCTTCAGGATCAATGACCAATCACTTCCGAACGTAAACTCGCGAGAGTTACAGACACGTGACTTTATTGCCACCTGTCTTTACGGATACGTGACGTCACAATCAGTCAAATTTGCTTGGAAGTATAAAGGAGGCTCGGGACACTCCAGCCATCACTAAACAGAGACAGTGGGCGTTGTTAACTTCCTGGCACGTTTGACCGATTGATGACGTCATGTATCCGTAAAGACACGTGTCATTAAAGTCACGTGTCTGTAACTCTCGCGAGTTTCCGTTCGGAAGTGATTGGTCATTATTGATCCTGAAGAAGGTGACAGTGGTAGTTGAAAATTCGTAATAACCAATTTTTATTGTTACATGAAACTAGATATTGCGGTGTCGTGTAAAAATCAAGCACGAAATACAGTATTAATCCCATTACTGATAGAAACCGTTATGATGCTTTATGACATGATACAGTCTTCATGATTGCCTATATTCTGATATGGATAGGGCCCTTAAACCTTGACAAAGACTGTTGTTTTGTGGTTGAAAAGTCAAATTCTTTGTGTCAGAAATTGTAATTTGAATATCCTCCTCCCTAAGTACCTACTTTTAAGCTACAGATAAAAGCTAAGTGACCATCATTTCGATTCACTTAATAAATGGCCTACTGCATTAAAATGCCCCGCCTAATTATGTATGGGGGCGGGGGTACAAAGCAGCGCTTGTCTATTCATTATGTAAAAGGTCAGGGGACCTTGAAAAGTAATTTCATGGTTCTTTAAGTAGGCCAATATTTCATAATCCATGGTTCTACGTACCTAAAATATGAGATATGATGATAGTTTTTAAATTAGAGGAGAAGACATGAGACAGCATTAATATTAATGCTGTGATTAACTACATCCTATAGATGAAACGAAAAATATGAAATATATGATCTCTTTTGCGAATGTAACCGGCCAAGCTCATGATATTGTCTGGTTTTCAAAGATTACTTTTCTACCACTGGGCTAATTTTAACCAAGGACATTATAATGTCCTTGTTTTAACACACCCTGCTTCAGCAGGGCTGCATCCTCTCTCGAAAAACCCTCCCGGTATCAACCCTGCTATTTTGGACCGAGGTTCTGGGTATTGGTGACGTCACCAGCAAACAGCTTTCAGCCAATCAGAGGATTGCCACAAGCTCGTCTTGTGGAAATCCGCAAAGGTCGCTGGGAAGCAATCAGCCAATCAGGTTACGTATTATAGTCGCTACTTTGTGGGTCCAGAACAAAATAATGGCTGTTTATGCCAAATAAAGCTAGCTCATTAATTATCTATGTGCAGCTAACGGCTGTTTCTGCCAAATAAGGCTAGCTCATTAATCATTCATGAGTAACTGTTAGTGACGTCACCAATACCCAGAACTTCGGTCCAAAAGAGCAGGACTGATGCCGAAGGATGCAGAAGCTGCTGAAGGAGGGTATTTTAACAGTGCTGTTCTTCAACACCAGTGCCTCAGAACAAACTGTAGTAAGCTCACTTCTAGATAAGCGACCAAACTCTAGATCTGTGTCCATAGTCATAAACCTTTAGCACACTGAAGCATCCGTTTGGCACCCCCATTTCCCTATTGGTTACAGATTTAGGCAGCGGGGAGAAGGTTTAACATAGAGAAATGAGGTTTCTTATACACAGACTAAATAGTATTTTGGTAATTCCTCAGTTGCCTTTCAAGGGTCCTGAACGGACGAGTACGGGTAATAGAGCAAGTTGTCTATTCAGACCCCGGCCGGGTAGCTAAGGAGCTACTGAAATGTCAGCTGGTCATTCCTCCTATGAGTCAACAACATGATTAAGATATGCATTCAGGAATCAACATACATGTTCATATTTCTAGTAATATTCAGAGAAAAAGTTGCAAAAATCCTACTTGTCATCATGCTGTCCACCAGGTTGAACGGTAAGCAGAAGACTCCGACCAGCAGATCGGCCACGGCCAGATTGGTGATGAAGAAGTTCGTGACTGTCCGCATGTTTCTGTTCAGAACCACCACGACTATGACCAGCACGTTCCCCACCACGCACAGCAGGAAGATGGACAGATACGCGAGGACGAAGAGCACGATGGCGGCCGTGCTTTGCTTGTATTTGTCGAAGATGAAATGCCCGGAAGTCCATGTGTCATTGTCCGTCGTGTTGGGTGGGGTGGCTTCGTTCTCCATTTTTCAAGGAATGTTCCTTCGATCCTTGCGGGATGTGGCAGGGGCCTCTCTCTCTGGATGTCGTCTCTTTGGAGTATCGTACACTTGCATCTGAAATTTTAAGAGTGAAGCATTGTTGTTATTGTTGTATTGAAGTAGCCTGGAGTCCAACCTTGTTAGTTGTAGTCCACTTAAGCTTCCTCTGGTCTAGCGTAGAAGCGTACAAAAGCTACAAAGGCTTTGGAAGCGTACAAAAACTTACAAGGGTGGACTCAATGCTAGTATTGAAGGGGTATCTTTCTCCTAATAATCAATAAGGCCGAGGAAAAAATGGGGTTCTAACTTCGATCCTTAAAAAGATCCGATCGGTAGGTAGGGATTTCCTTTTTCATTTCCTTTTAAATTTTGGCAAAAGTGATAGAACAAATTCAGTTTAACAATATATAAAACTGACGCTGATAACGATATTTCAAACATCATACTAGAACTGTACTTATAAACTTTGTAAAAGCACATGTATATTTGATAAACAGAAAAATGTACGATGTCTAGTACTTATTTTTAAAGCCATAGAAAAGACCAGAGAAGAGTGTTCTGGTTCGGCTGATGATATTTTTCTGAATCCAAGAACGTACTTGTATCGGCGGCTTTAAGGCAAATGACGTTTTGAACAAATTCGACGATGATTGGTAGCACTACGTTGATAAACGTTATTTAACATTCATGAATCTCCGAGCCTCGACAGGGTTGTGAGAGCGCGACTCCTACGATGACTGCTGACAGCGTCGTTTTTCGGTATATCTGATTATCACGTCAACAGTGGAAAGGTTGTATTTTATATCATGTACTTCAAAGAGATACATGTACGTAGTTCTGACAGGTGCCTGGCAGCATTGCCAGTAGTATGGTGTCCAAACACGTCATTTGAAGAGATAGCCGACAGAGCTAGCAGTAATCTAATCTGAAGTCACTCTTTCACGATCAGATTTATTCCATTACTGTGTGTGATTTGTGAACTTTTAGTCGTATCGCCGAGTCTAAATCAATCAGAGTGCTGCCCAATGTCATTTGGCAGAGTTAAATATCATGCCAGGCTAGAGACCTCCGTACTTTTTGTATGTTTGTGTTGTTTTGTGGCGCTTGTTTATGAAAAAAAGAACAGTCGTACAAAAAACAGTCGTACCAAAAAAACATATTTGTTAGTGCTTGGTGATAATTTTCGCGTACGAAAACAACTAATAATCTAGAACTGTCTACGTGTTTGATATCAGTCAAAAACCATTCGGCTATCTCCAGTACACTAAACCGAAAAGATGTGTATTGAAAAAAACATAAAGTGTTATGAATATGTCACAAAATTTGGTGATAAACCCCGTACAGTGTACCAAAAATTATAGTTAAGAAAAATATATATGACACAAAACATTGAGATATAACTTAACTCATGTACGTCGTGCCGAATTAACGCGTATTCAGATCAACACATTTGAAAAAAAAAAATTAGGATGTACCTGCCGACAATTGTACTAGAAATCAAGTATTAGAAAGAAATGCTTGCCTCGCCGACAGTCGAGATGAAATGATGAAATGTAGATATCTAATGATGAAAATATGTGCAAATTTCATGCCAAATCCTCACCTACTTACTATCCAAACTAAACAGAGTTCATTGTCCGAGTATATCACTGATGAATGGCTGTCTATCTATAGATGTGTCAAAAGCAGTTTGCCGCATGGTTGGTTAGGGATGATTAGTGGGAATTGTCCGATGGCGCAGTATTCAGGTCAACAACATCTTATGAAAGGATTTCTGACAGATCTGTATTCACTCAGTCTTGGTCTTACGAAAGAAATTCGTTAAACTAATTAACATAAGACCAGCAAAAAAACAACATAACACGATGATTTTGCTACTTGTGATAACGTTGCTTATAACTAGTATACTGCAGCTTCTCGTTGAATTGGTTGCTGTCATGTTTCTTCACTTTTCGTCATTGTGCGCAGACGCGTTCAGCGGTGGCTTGGGTAACGGATACTGCATTTTTGCATGTTTCTTTGGACAAGAATTCATCAATAGTTGATCGACTATTATGCTTTGAATCACCCGGACCGCATTGGACCTCAATAGATGATTAGAGTGATTATTGTATGCGTTTTGTTTTCATAGCGATGGGGTTCCGGCCACAGTTTATGCAACAAGTACCGCCATAGCTACTATGTTACACATCAAGAGGCGGTTGTCCGGTAGAGTGAGCTTTTGGGGAAGGAAGTGTCTTGCTCTCATAAGGCCCCATTCCACCTGACGGCCATCGCGCTGCGCTCTCGCTGCGACCTTAATCAGATTTAGTCTAATCCTTGATTTCACAATATCATGCAAAATGCTAAAGCATGCCTGAGAAAATAACAAAGCGTAAAAATGTGTTTTTATCCATGAAATGTTTTGATCCCTCGGTTAAATTTTAGGTTGCAGATCTAGAGCGCGCGGTGAGAGCGCCGTCCTAATGCAGTGTAATATTGGTATAATGACTGCCAAGGGGGTAAAACTAAAAAGGAGTAGAGTTGTTATTGTTAAAGAGGCAAGTGGCAGATTAGCTTTTCAGGATGAGTTAGAAGAGGATGTGTTCAGGCTGTACTACCCTACCTTGTCGATAATGGTAATATCAATCTAAAAAGGACTGCAGGGCGTTTCTTCGGCTGCAGATACCGATAAATGATGCTGGTGACTAGTCATAGGTGAACGCTCAACCGAAATATATGATCAATGATATCGTCAAGATCCATTTGTTATACTTGTCCATCTATTGACACTCAAAGACTCTCAAAGACTGTAGAATAAACGATAATTAAACGCCAAGTATTGATGTCCTCATATACCATGAAATTTCTATCTTAAAAAGCATGTTAAAAGTGTTTGAGTGAACGTCGTTCCCACAAGTTTATCATCAGCTGTTGGAGCTATTGTGCCCTCTTAAGCATTTTAAGTTGTATCTCATTCACTCGTTACTGATGGCGGTACATATTGTATTATAGTGTTGTCTACAAATCTGCTACATTCATGTTTCTGATCAAACCCTGAAACCGACGAATACTCATCTAGTAAATGAACTTAAAACAGTTAAGATATGATACTGGATTATGTTGATTTTTTTTTCGTACAAAACTCATGAAAATGAGTGACAGCAATCAAAATATGCAGATATGATTTGTACGTACACAAATGACACCGGTACCATAAGACAGTTATATCTCAAAAATCAACAGGTCTCCCGTCCGAGTGAATGATGTAAATCACCGTATGGTACGAGGCATAGGTTCACCAGGCCTCCGTCCGGGGGATTTGTAGTGAATCACAAACTCAGACAGAAGGATTTGGACAGTCGCACAACGGGGAATCGTTACTCTTTTTCGAAAGGTGTGGTGGGTTCTTTAACATGCCAGAGGTGTGGCTCTCCCCAAACACGGGACCTCCATCTAACGTCCTATCCAAGGGACGTTCTTAATCGAAGAATAGGTACTCATTTTCACCTGCGTGAAGTGAGGAAGGCCGTGTATAGTTCCTTTTCCCAAGGGCACAAGATCGGTGACATGGCAGGATTCGAACCCGGGACCACTTGGTTCAGAGTTCTGCCGTTACGCCACACAACCCCATTCGTGTAATACTACATGTAATATTAATACGACAAATGAGGATAAGAAGAAACTTAAAACTCACCGACTTCTTGATGTGAAATACTTGAATATCTGTGTGAGCGTCTTCTTATCCCTTACAGTGTACTAAAAATGACAATTAAGAAGAAAATATAGAGCAAAAAACATTAAGATATAGCTTAACTCATGTACGTCGTGCCAAAATAAGTCGTATTCAGAACAAGACATTTAAAGAAACATTAGGATGTACCTGCCGACAATTGTACTAGAAAGCAAGTACTAGGAAGAAATGTTTGTTTCGCCGACAGTCGAGATGAAATGATGAAATGTAGATATCTAATGATGAAAATCTGTGCAAATTTCATGCCAAATCCTCACCTACTTACTATCCAAACCAAACAGGGTACATTGACCGAGTACATATCACTGAATGGCTGTATATCTATAGATGTGTTAGAAACAGCTTGGGGCATGGTTGGTTTGAGATGATTAGTCGGAATTCTCCGATGACGCAGTATTCAGGTCAACAACATCTTATGAAAGGATTTCTGACAGATCTGTATTCACTCAGTCTTGGTCTTACGTAAGAAATTCGTTAAACAAATTCACACAAGGCCAGCAAAAAACAACATAACACGATGATTTTGCTACTTGTGATAACGTTATAACTAGTATACGGTAGCTGCCACCCTTCTCGTTGAATTGGTTGCTGTCATATTTCTTCACTTTTCGTCATTGTGCGCAGACGCGCTCAGCGGTGGTTTGGGTAACGGATACCACATTTTTGCATGTTTCATTGGACAAGCATTCATCAATAGTTGGTAGACTATTATACTTTGAATCATCCGGACCGCAATTGGACCTCAATAGATGATTAGAGTGATTATTGTATGCGTTTTGTTTTCATAGCGATGGGGTTCCGGCCACAGTTTATGCAACAAGTACCGCCATAGCTACTATGTTGCACATCAAGAGGCGGTTGTCCGGTAGAGTGAGCTTTTGGGGAAGGAAGTGTCTTGCTCTCATAAGGCCCCATTCCACCTGACGGCCATCGCGCTGCGCTCTCGCTGCGACCTTAATCAGATTTAGTCTAATCCTTGATTTCATAGTATAGTGCAAAATGCAAAAGCATAGCTGAGAAAACAACAAAACGTAAACAGATTTGTTTTTATCCATGAAATTGTTTGATCCCTCGGTTAAATGTTAAATTTTAGGTTGCAGATCTAGAGAGCGCGGCGAGAGCGCCGTCCTAATGCCGTGCAATGTTGGTTAGACCCCCATTCCACTTGGACGGCGCTCTCACCGCGCTCTCACGGCGACCTAAAATGGTCAAGAGCGCTGTAAGAGCGCCGAACTCCTGGAAAACCTGCTCAAGTGGAATCTCTACGGCGACCCTTGCGCGCTCTCGGCGCGACCAAAATGTCAAATGTCAGCAACTTTGTAAAGATTTCACAGATCACTCAACGAATTCCAGAGGTAAAGAACGAATTTTTGTTACGTTTTTTGTGCTTTGTTGTCTTCTCAGTCATACCTTTACCTCTTGCATCATATTTGAATGATAAAATCAAGGGGAAAACAGATTCAATCTTAGTCGCTGCACGGTCGCTCAGTGTGTGTCTTAAGTAATATATGTATGTTCAACTTGTTTTTTCTGTGTTGTCTGTCATGTAAACTGTTTGCAATAAATATATTTTATCATTCTACGTTATAATAGAAACGTAAATCACAGAATTTTGAAACACATTTTGAATCACTGACAATAAAACTTGGAGGGAATTTAATTTGAATGGAAGCAAGTACTTGTAGTTATTCGTCAATTTGTATTACCCATGAGCAAAACTATGATTTGACCAGAAAATTCCCAGAAATTCAAGATACACCACTTCAAGAATCAAATTTGTTTGAACTACAGTTAAGACCATTCAATCCTCATAGAGCGCTCGCTGCGATCCTTGAGCGATCGCTGCGGCCCTTTGATCCCACCTTGGGCGCTCTCGCGGCGCTCACCGCGCTCTCACGGCGCTCACCGCGCTCGCTCCGCGCTCTCTCGGCGCTCTCACGGCGAAGGTTTTGAGCATGTTCAAAACCATCGCCGAGGTGACGGCGCGCATGGCGCTCTCGCCGCGCTGTCGGCGCTCTCGCCGCGCTGTCGGCGCTCTCACGGCGATCTGGCCAAAATGAGGTCGCCGTGAGAGCGCGGTGAGAGCGCCGTCCAAGTGGAATGGGGGTATTACTAAAACAGGTATAATGACTGCCAATGGGGTAAACTAGGTAAAAGTATAGGAGTAGAGTTGTTATTGTTAAAGAGGCATGTGTCAGATTAGGATGAGTTTGAAGAGGGTGCGTTCAGGCTGTACTACCCTACTTTGTAGATAATGGTAATATCAATCTAAAAAAGACTGCTAAGGTTGCAGGACGTTTCTTCGGCTGCAGATACCGATAAATGATGCCCATGACTAGTCATACGTGAACGCTCAACCGAAATATATGATCAATAATATCCTCCAGATCAATTTATTATACTTGTCCATCTATTGACACTCAAAGACTCTCAAAGACTCTCTCAAGACTCTTTGTAGAATAAACGATAATTAAACGCCAAGTATTGATGTCCTCATATACCATGAAATTTCTATCTTAAAAAGCATGTTAAAAGTGTTTGAGTGAACGTCGTTCCCACAAGTTTATCATCAGCTGTTGGAGCTATTGTGCCCTCTTAAGCATTTTAAGTTGTATCTCATTCACTCGTTACTGATGGCGGTACATATTGTATTATAGTGTTGTCTACAAATCTGCTACATTCATGTTTCTGATCAAACCCTGAAACCGACGAATACTCATCTAGTAAATGAACTTAAAACAGTTAAGATATGATACTGGATTATGTTGATTTTTTTTGTACAAAACTCATGAAAATGAGTGACAGCAATCAAAATATGCAGATATGATTTGTACGTACACAAATGACACCGGTACCATAAGACAGTTATATCTCAAAAATCAACAGGTCTCCCGTCCGAGTGAATGATGTAAATCACCGTATGGTACGACGCATAGGTTCACCAGGCCTCCGTCCGGGGAATTTGTAGTGAATCACAAACTCAGACAGAAGGATTTGGACAGTCGCACAACGGGGAATCGTTACTCTTTTTCGAAAGGTGTGGTGGGTTCTTTAACATGCCAGAGGTGTGGCTCTCCCCAAACACGGGGCCTCCATCTAACGTCCTATCCAAGGGACGTTCTTAATCGAAGAATAGGTACTCATTTTCACCTGCGTGAAGTGAGGAAGGCCGTGTATAGTTCCTTTTCCCAAGGGCACAAGATCGGTGACATGGCAGGATTCGAACCCGGGACCACTTGGTTCAGAGTTCTGCCGTTACGCCACACAACCCCATTCGTGTAATACTACATGTAATATTAATACAACAAATGTGGATAAGAAGAAACTTAAAACTCACCGACTTCTTGATGTGAAATACTTGAATATCTGTGTGAGCGTCTTCTTATCCCTTACAGTGTACTAAAAATGACAATTAAGAAGAAAATATAGAGCAAAAAACATTAAGATATAGCTTAACTCATGTACGTCGTGCCAAAATAAGTCGTATTCAGAACAAGACATTTAAAGAAACATTAGGATGTACCTGCCGACAATTGTACTAGAAAGCAAGTACTTGGAAGAAATGTTTGCCTCGCCGACAGTCGAGATGAAATGATGACATGTAGATATCTAATGATGAAAATCTGTGCAAATTTCATGCCAAATCCTCACCTACTTACTATCCAAACCAAACAGGGTACATTGACCGAGTACATATCACTGAATGGCTGTATATCTATAGATGTGTTAGAAACAGCTTGGGGCATGGTTGGTTTGAGATGATTAGTCGGAATTCTCCGATGACGCAGTATTCAGGTCAACAACATCTTATGAAAGGATTTCTGACAGATCTGTATTCACTCAGTCTTGGTCTTACGTAAGAAATTCGTTAAACAAATTCACACAAGGCCAGTGTTCATTTTCTCAAGGGCACAAGATTGGTGACATGACAGGATTCGAACCCGGGACAACTTGGTCCTGAGCTCTGCCGTTACGCCACACAACCCCATTAGTGTTATACTACATGTAATATTAATACGGCATCGGTGATCTCAGAGCTAATCACAATTCAGATATTCCGATCCAGGTGTTCAAGACAGTCTTAAGAAGGCCTCGATAACATTTTTTAAAAACAATGTGACAGTCACAGGGGACCCGATGGAAAAAAGAGAGACGACGTTGCATATAGGAAGACTAAATCAACAACACCTTGTCAGGTAATGATTTGCCTGTAAAATGCCTTGTGACAAATGTGGACAAGAATGAGTTTAAACTCACCGACTTCTTGCTGTGAAATACTTTGATATCTGTGTCAGCGTCCAGTCATACGATGGTCCTCCGACAAAGCCTCGCCTGCTTGGGACTCGAATCTATATCAAAGTGTCTACGACGCCCTTTGAATTGGATGTTAGTCAGTGAGGTCTATTTTCCACCCACACTCCCATGGAGTTGCCGTCGTGCTGGTACAATTGCAATTAATGATCAGTGCTTGGGGTGAAATATAATTGACACCGTAAGGAGCACGTGGAGAGACACAGGAGTTAGTAACGCCGATGGACGGCAGGCAGTGGCGAGTGTCCTGCGGCGGTCCGACCTCCCGGAGTTGGTATCCAATGATGTCATCGACGACGACGGCAGGACTGGTGCTCCATTGAAACATTTTGTTTTCGTGAAAGGAAGCTACTTTATAAAAAAGATAGTTACGCAATTAACGATGTGTATGAAGTTGTCATCCTAAAGGTCACAAGGAAAATCTAATAGTATCAACTTGTTGTCCTTGGCAATCGTGGAGGCTGTCGCCTTCGGTAAAACTTTCCTTTGATGTAAACATTGTGAAATTGAATATGCACTGAGTAACATGATGTGTAGGCGTATGTGCGTAGGTAGGTTTGGGTTTGATGCCGACCAATGTCTACAATTTTTCATCGTGTTCTATGCAAGAATTTCCAAAGTCGAAGCCCAATGGCTTCTTATCGTTACGTTGGCTAAACTTTTTATCATCCATAACCAAATCTCATATAAAACCAATACTCTGCTGTATTCCTGCTTTTCTATGATTCTTCGATACATGAATGATACACAATGAAGCTGTCATACTGAGTGTCATCAAAACATTCAAGCTGTTGAAGATCTTGTAAGTTATACCCCCATTCCGCTCTCTGCGACCTCAAATTGGCCAGAGCGCACAGAAAGCGCCGAGAGAGCGCCAACGTCGCTCTGGGAGCGCGAAGGGAGCGCACAGAGAGCGCTATGGTCGCCATGGTCGCCATGGTCGCCACCGGTTCAAAACAGTCGCCGTGAGAGCGCCTTGGATGGTGATCCAACAATGAGCGCAGAGTGTGCGCCAAAATGGTATCAAAGAGCCACAGAAAGCGCTCATGGAGCGCTCAAGGGTCGCTCTACGAGAGTTCAATGGTCTCAACCGTAAATTCCATTCTTGAATGGCGTATCTTGAATTTTTCCGTAAGATCATACTTTTTCGTATATTCATTCATACGCATAATGAATAATTTTCTAAAGCCCCCTCACATTCGTGCGTATATGCGAGTCCGCATGATTTGCGTATTAAGTTGATATAATGGGAAATACAAATTGATGAATAAATTCAAATACATGTTTTCATTCATATCTAATTCCCGAAAAACGGCTACTACGAATCCGGGAATTTCCTAAAATAAGAAATAACACAAATTGACGAGACATAACTTGGTTGAATGTTGAAAATGTCCTTATGATTTACAATGAAACCAACTGAGATATAGATAGTAAAGAGAGTAAAGTTTTCTTCACCAGTGCATTTAGATTATTGAAGTTTTTTTTTCATTAGTTCGCAAAGTGTTTTTCGTTTCTATAATAACATGGCCTGATGTTTATTGCAAAAACACGTAACATGACAAACAACACAGGAATACAAAGGGAATATATGTATAACTTAAGGCACACGAGTGGAATGGGGGAAGGGGGAGGGAGAGGGCTTACGGCCTACAGCAAATCCTACGCATGCCTTTGAAGTTAACGGGCGGTTTTCCACACAGCCAGTGGCTATTTAGGTCACTTTTCAAGATGAATCAATCTTATATTTGTCTCCATAGAGACTGTATAAAGCCAGTAACATGATAATGATGTATCATGTTTCCTAAGGAGTGTAATATAATAGAGATGTGGACGGTAAAATTTCAATCACTACATGCACACAAAAGTGGCTCGTTGATGGTTTACATTTCCGAGTAATATATAAACTAACACTAGTGTCACATTCGATAATCTTTGATAGTTTTACATGATACAAAGAGATACTTAACATCAATGTGGTCCTGCATTTACCACAATATGTGACAAATAGGATGTGCACGATTGATAATAATAAGTCCCTTGATGTAAAATAAGGGAATCATTAAGACTAATTGAGGGGAAACCATGCTGGGTGCTACATAATGTCATTTAATTTTGCTCCAATCAACCGCTACTTTGTTTTGACAATCTGGCGGTGAAATCACCGGTGGTTTCTGTTCCAGGCTTTGCTTGACAGGAAAACATAATTTGGATTATCCCATGGGATGAATGACCCTTGCACGTAGCTTCATTATGGCCCGTAGGCCGTCGTTCGATTTTGATGCCGTATAATTTTCAAGCAGGCTGTGACGGAACCAACCGCAAAAAAAAAAAAAAAACGAAAATAAGACAATCTTCTCTGTAACAAAGAGCTGGAATTTGCCTAACACACATGTGCAACTACACTAATAATGCCCTCAGTTAAGAGAGAAGGCATGCACATTTAATGTTCCAGATTGAAACATGCATACCGGATAACAAAAATGATTATCTTATCAATTACCATTACAGGTATTATACAATTATTCATCAGCAAATTTGGTCCTGATTTGTATTATTGATACCCATTAATATCCCTAACGTTACAAATGTAATGAGTACTTAGTTCCTAGCATAATTGAAATATAAATGTTCCTTATTAATTATTCAAATGAAGTCCTAATCTACATATCATTGTGTTGGTCTTCATCAAAGTTGCTTAGAGCTAACAAGATTTTGACAATTCATCCAGTCATTCATTCATTCATCCCTTCTTGAATTCTGCCACTGAAACGCCCAGCTGTTCCAAAGAAAACAGCTAGAGAGCCCATACTTATAGGAGCATGATTGGGTTGTCCACGTGAAAAATATCCTCAACTACCACGGTTTTGGACACATATGGCTGAACCCGAAGTCATACCATATAGATATAATCAACACTCAGCTACGACAACGTCTACAAGATGTTTATATACAAAATTGGCATTGCGCTATTCGAAACAATTCCAAACTTTCCTTTCTTTCTACCTTAAACAAGATTTATAAGCAAGAAAACTACCTTTCAAACATTAAGAGCCTCGACGTACGTAGAGCAATCACAAAACTCAGAATTGGCTGCCATAAATTAAGTATAGAAACGGGGAGATTTCAAAAACTCCCTATAGACCAGAGGGTTTGTCCATTTTGTCCAGAGGTAGTTGAAGACGAATATCACTTTTTGATTGTATGTCCCAAATATTTTGATTTACGTAATTCACTATACTCAATGCTATCGTTGGACTTACCAGGATTTATCTCAATGGACTTAAATAGCAAATTTAAGTACATAATGACATGTGACAACCCATGCATGGTATACATTGGGAAATATATCAAAGAATGTCTAGACGTAAGAAACTCCTCCAATAATTGTAAAATCCCATTGTCATCCCATACTACTACACCATATTGTATAAGATAGACTAGTACACCATATTGTATAAGATAGACGGATTAGCCTAGTAGAATGTTATCTATGTACCAGTGAATGCCATACTCTGTACCTTGTACAATTCTTGAGCAATAAAGTTATTATTATTATTATATCAATTCATTGCGAGCATAAATATATCTCCCACCAAAGCTTGTCCAGAACACAAGATAGCAAAACCAAACGTTCCGCTGCAGTACCATGGAAAGCCGCAGGGGGATTTTTATCTCACCATTTCTTCATTCTGTAAACACCTACTAACATGCAAAATGTCCTAAAGATCCATCCACAACTTCTCGCCTTATACTGTTTGAAAATAAACAAAAAAACAAAAAAAAACAAATAAACAAAAAACAGACAAAAAACAGACGTACACACGCACCTGAAAACGTAACATTATTGGTGACGGTAAGAAAGAAACCAACGCAAAAGCGCCGTCTTGCGTGTCGTTGAAACTCTACATGGACGGCACGTGATAGATCACTCCTTGATCATGACAAGAGCAATCACGCCTTGGATTACTTTGAATGGTCATAGTGCATTTGCTTCAGTTGAACGATACGTATATCCTGTTAGCTATAGATACTGATGATGTTATATATGATATAAAAGGAATTCCAGGTAGCTTAACCAATAGTAGTAGACTATTGATATAAATGGATGGTACATCTTTAAGTCAAATCCTATTATCAAATGAAAAAAAGAAGAAAGCATATAAATAAAATGATTCATTGAGAAGTAAAAGGAACTTAAGTCATATGTTCTTCTCTGTATAGTCGTTTAGTACTTTGACAGTCAACCAGACGGAAGTTTCAAAATGTTAGAAGCTAGATGACTTCAAAAGACTGCGTCTAAATACTGGGACTTTCCTGCGTCCAAAGTTCATGCTACAGATAAGCCCTGTTCTTGAGAACTCTGAAGTTCGGACTTTTTGGCAAGTGTAGGGAGGGAGGCATGCTATCCAATGAAGCCGTCTCTACAATTACAATGGCGTAACGTTACATTCAAACAGGGATAGGGCTCAAGATTTATTGTGAACAAAAATGCATAGAACTTTGTATGTCCCGTTATTAATCATGACAAATATATTAACGACAGCAACACGACTATATCTATTAGAGAAATATTGTAACGACAAATACAATCAAGATAACTTTGCTGTGTTTACGCACAATTTGCCTATGATTTTTCTCCTTTCGCACGTTCAAACTATATCGAGTTGCTGTATCTATTCCAGGCCAGAGGACCCCATGAAAGGCGCCATGCAGAGAAAAGAGATTATGACCACCGATTCTATTAGCCCTTGCCATGCAAGTCTTTCATGTACCTCATTATGTTCTGACTTTCATCTATCTGATCTTAGCTACGTGTCGTCCTGTAATCCGGGCGGTGTGGAAGGCCAGCTTTGCCGCTAAAATTTCAACCCCCCTACGGATTTACAACTACGCACACGCTCTGGGCTAATGTTTGCCTCCCATATTTCTAAAGCTTTTTTTATCAACTGTACCGCAAAGAAAAATCGGTTCGGCACTTTCGACAGAAATGAATCTCCTCTGCATTCTGTCAAAAGCTGTTTCTCGTTGGTATTTCGAAATGTCTCGAGGGTTGGCCTATAGGCGGGGTAAAATTGGAAAGCGAATGGGAAAGGAAGATATGCGTGCGTAATGTTGTCAGCACAGGGATATAGGGACATGCCTTATGGTTTTACTTATTTGAAGGTGACTTCAATAACGATGTATTTCTTCAATATATATAACCGTGCTATACATTTCCTGTATAGTAATCTATTCTGAGTGCAGTATTTCATGGCTGCATCTGTATTTGGCAATTGAATTATACAAGTTGAAGACATGAAAGCTGTCAGTTGTCGAATGTACTAAGAACGTTGCTGCCTGGAAAGCCTTAAAGGCAACCAAAGCAATATTAGGGCCCGAAAATTGGAAATAAAAAAATGCTCAAATCGTTCCGGTAGTGACATTCACAACCATTGTTTAGCACATTTGCATAATAACTTCATACTTTGAGCATTTCAAAACCGCCCAAAAATGCGCCATGCGATGATCCCCTAAGAATTCTGGCAACGATTTTCAGTGAGTTCTCACATCACATCGACGTCATATTTTTGCATCATAGACATCGCTATATATGGTGATATTTTTGTTTGAACTAATCATGCGTAGAAATTAATAAATAAATTGACTTTCAAAGTCCTATTTTCAGTCGCTAATATTGCTTGGGTTTCTTTTAATCAAGATGAGCAAGGGCCAGCAATCGGTCTGAGCACTGAAATATAGACTCATGTTTGCAGAATTACATCACATGTTGAGGGATTCTAAATCAAATCTAAATAAACCAATTGCTATATTATTCTAGTCTGGTCTTAGTTATCTTTTCTCAAATTATTATTAATGATGTCTGTTTTGCGTTGTGATTATTATTACAAAAAAACACGTCGTATGATTCTGCTCTTTTTTTCGAGATAGATTCACTGGATAAATTTCGCCACTGTGCTAACTTCAATGTAGCTTATTGCAACAGCGATATGGTATGACTTACATGCAATTAGATTGTTCAGAAAATGGTCCGACAATTTTCAAGAACATTAACGTTTTAAGAAATTGCCAAGAGAAAAGATCATATTCAAATGTCATTCGATATCTTACGTCACACAAATCCATATACGTGTTCAAAACGCAGGATGTTCCCTCGAACATCAGAGGAAAGACGTCACAGAGAAGCATTTGCATAATGATTGACAGTCCCTCGGCTCCTCTGATGACGAAGTTTGTCGTATAAAAAACACCAATCCTTTGCCTGAAGGTATGACAAGCACTCACTGTCTTTTAGTCGGAAGTTAGAGCTTTTAGCGAAATTCAGTTTCAGCCATGTTCCTTTTAGTCTGACATCAGGGCTCGGCGATTTTTTTTTTCTGCTACGTCCATGAATTTCTTTAAATAAATCAGAAGCTTTTAGTCTTGGCCATTCAAGACACCATTGGATATGTTTCCGACTATGTCTGTGAATCTATGGGATATGAATCAAGCGCTTTTTATTCTAGTCCATTTTCATCGCATGTCTGAACTGCAGAAATTACAGTTGCTAGAAAGGTTATGTTTCCCGCAGTGAATTTATCATTAATAGTAATTGAAAATAAATCAAGAGCTTTTAGTCTTGGCCATTTTCACCACTCATGTGAATTGGCGAACTGAGCTTTACTAGGAAGACTAGCTATATTTCAGACTACCTCTGTAAATTTATTGAAAGCAAGAGCTTTTAGTCTTGACCATTTTAATCACGCGTGAATCGGCATTCTTATATTTACTAGAAAGGTTATGTTTCAGGCTACGTCTGTGAATTTATTGAAAATGGATCAAGAGCTGTAAGTCTTTGCCATTTTCACCACACGTGATAATTGGAGAACTTACATTTGCTAGGACGATTTTGTTTCCGGCTACGTCTGTGGATTCATTATATGGTGTCTGGAATAAATCCACAGGGGATCGTAGTGATGCTAAGTACGCGGTACCTTTTTGAACTCATAATTCATCAAAGTATGATTAAAGCATATACTATGTGTTATCTTTCTATAAATCCCTTTCATACAACTGAAAAAAAGTTATCAGAATCACATTGAAATTGTATTTAATTTCTTCCTCCTTAAGAACAATATGTTCCAGATACATATTTGCTACGTGTTTTAGGTAGACGGCAATTCTTAGACACGAGTGCCTCCTTGATGAGCAACCCAACAGTTTGTAGTGTGGGCGTGTAAATGTAACTGTCAAATTCTTAACCTACTTCGCCAGATGTGCATGTCACAGATATTACGTCTTGGGCGTAACGCCATGTGATGAACATTGCGCATTAGTCATGGATGTAAATGTACGTTTGCACAGTGTAATTACGACAGGATGGGTACTGAATGTAGACATGGTGCCTACAATCTAATCCATAAAGATTAGAAACCCTATAATCTAACCAATTAAGATCAGAAACTCTACAATCCAATCCATAAAGATCAGGGGCATCGGTTGTATGCTGCTCATGCATGCTTTGCATGAAATGAAAACAACATATCGATAAAATTATTTTTACGTTACTATGAGTGACATATATCTTGTCTGTACTCTAATACAGATCACAGGACATTCGATCAACTCTTACAAAAATGCACCTACCTCACAAATTAATCAACAATATTCAATTCATTTATGTATCCGTCTATTGTGCACACCATAGAACTAGTGATATTTATGCTTATTCAATACACCAAAGCTTTCCTGCTTAAGATAGCCTTTTCGAAATTACAATCGGTATTAACATTACAAGAACAACATGTCGAATGTAAACAATACTCAACAGATACTTGATGGTGTTCTGACTAATATATGTATTTATGTCATGCCTGGGCCTGATACGGGTGTTCTGGACCGTGTGATAATTATCCGGATCACATAGGGTTCGGGAGTGTTATCACACAGACTTCCATAGAATATTTCGAATGCATTTTGAGTCGAATACCCGATTCGGAGGTTAGAATCAATGTTGTTACAGTTTCTTGTTCGAGAACACAAAACTCCCTCAACTTCTGGTGCGTTCCGCATTGAATTGTGTGTTTTCTCGGGTGAATATGAACAAGGTATGACATAAATAAAATATAACACGTTGTATTCCGCATCACCCTCGGTCCAAGCCCTCCCGCGGGTCGGATCGCCTTGGACGATCCGACCCGCGGTCGGGCTGGTACCTCGGGTGATACGGAATACCCCGTTTTGTATTCTATATATACATATATCCGGTATATATTGTTCGTTGATACGATTATCTTGACATGAATTTTTCATATCTTGCATTTATATCTTTAGTGTCTAGCATCTATCATAAAGATGGTTATAGATAGTGAATTGACAATATCACTCGTCACATCTCGCTAGAATCTAACATCATTGATAAAACTATCATTTGGTAACTACATTATCCAATCACACATTACTGCTTTTGATATAAATCTTCTATCCTCTGAATCTCCTTTTGGAATTATGTTTTTCTTTGTTATCTTGCCATCTTGCGGAAATCCTCGATATCATTTCGTGAATACTAATACATTTCGTGAGTATTAATACATCAAATTTACAACGCAATTACAACGCAAGTTAACTGATACATTGGGAACCACTAGACAAGGGACTTGTGAAGAATTCTACATTGGTGAGACAGAACGCTCATTGAGAACTAGATTCCTTGAACACAAACGCCCCAGCTCGCATTCGTCTGAAGTCTCTCAACACATCCACATTGAATCTCCGGGCCATACCGTTTCGCTGGACAAAGTCAGAATTCTGGACACTGAACAGGACTATTTTATGAGAGGTATAAAGGAGGCCATATATATCAGGGCACTCCAGCCGTCACTCAACAGAGACAGTGGGCGTTATAAACTTCCTGGCACGTTTGACCAATTGCTGACGTCACGTATCCGCAGTGACATGTGTCAATAGAGTCACGTGTCCGTAACTCTCGCGAGTTTACGTTCGGCAGTGTTGGTCATTATTGATCCTGAAGAAGGCGACAGTGGTCGTCGAAAATTCGATCCGTGAATACCTTAGTGTTGGAAGAAAGTTTAGCATTGTATTATGATACATTTCCTGTTGTACTGTTTTGCCATAGGTCGTCAAAGCATCATTTGTACTGGTAATTCATACTTTATAAAGGTCATAACTGATATAATTGATCATTAACGTATCACAACATAGTTCATACACATGATAATTACTGTATTGTTAAAGCTATAGAAAACCACGATATAAACATTTTCTATCTGTAACGCTCCCTTCAGTGTCACACAGTACTTTTCTACAGTGATGTATATGGCACATTTCTTCAGTTTGTTCCTGCTACTAAGCATACATTTGTCTGGTTATCTCTTTAATTCCACAACGTTTCAAAATCTAAATCTTTAGAGTGTACTTGACAGTTAACGTTTAGGGTACATGTGATATAATATCTATCATCATATGCAATAGCACTGGATATCACGATATAATATGTTGACGCGAAGGAAAGATGTACAGACATGATCACAGTTTCGCACCTTGACTCTATCCTAAGGCCAGCACTTGCTTTACACAACAATAAGTAACATTTGGGAAATCTTTTTTTGTACATTTCTGTAGAACTCGCTGTGGTAAGTGAGTTTATTGACACTTCATTTTGCAGTCACGGTCTTAATAAACCTAGTAACGCATGGAATTGGCTAATGACCCTGCACACATACTGATGACAAAGTGATTTAATGCTTTATATCCATGCTAATAAGCCGCAAATGCCACACCTCCAGTAACCTTGAGCTGATAGAAGGTGGTTGGCTTTCAACAAGTACTGTGGTTAAAATTTGTCTTTATTATTAATGACTTAGGCCATGTTGAATTGATTATATAGATGACATCCGCGGGCGCATAATTTTTCGTCCCTTTAAAAAATTTTTCGGCCAAACTGCAAACCGTAAAAAGTAGCTGCAAAATGAGAAAATAAATGCTGTAAATTGCACCAAAAAAAATATCAGAAAACGGACACTAATGTCGTAGAATGCCAGTCCATGGTCCAAAGTCAAAGAAGAAGAGGTGAAAGAACAAAAATGAAGAATTTATTATTGATTGCTAGATATCGATATTATTGAATTTCTTGAACATTTTCGATGTATTTCCAAATTGCATTCATTTTATATTAAACTACACTACAGTGGGGGGGGGGGGGCGCCAGCATAATGACTTCTTGTGTATTTTATCTCTACTATCAACACCCTTCAAAGGGACTGCGAACCCTAATGGCAGAGTGAAAATTGAGGATTAGTTAGCCAATGGCTAGACTAAAAGTGCCAAAGATGTCTAGACAAGGGTTAGAAGCATTCAACTCTTCAACTGTAAACCTTCTTTCAATTGATAAAAGAAAACTTCTGACGTTTTAGCATCTGCTTGTGTAGGACGGTGGCTGAATATTTGTCTGCGACTGAGAACCTTCCACATCGTCTACCGGTATGACCAGAGCCGACATCCTTGCTCTTCGAGCACTTCGCGTGGTCATCTCTGTGGCGGGTTCCACGACTAGAATATCGGTATTTTCCTGGCGCATGAATTTGAACACGCCCTTGAACCCCTTGCGGAAGTTCTTGTTGCAGTAGCCGTAGACGATCGGGTTCATGCAGCTGTTGCAGTAGCCGAGCCATCGGACGATCGGGTAGGCGTAAACGAACACGGCGTTTTTCTGTTCGCGGGTTAGAGCGCCGAAATCAGCGACAAACGACACGACGTGGTACGGCATCCAGCAGACGGTGAACAGGATCACGACAATGACCAGCATCTTGATGACTTCCAGCTTCTGCGCAGAGATGCCCGGGTTCTTGTTGTGGCTGAGGCCGAAGAGATTTGGCTGATGGCTGATGCGTAGGCTGATCCGTACGTACAGGATCGCGATGACGACCAATGGCAGGATGTAGTACAAGCTGAAGAAGGTGACTGTGTAAGCCTCGCGACCCCCTACTCCCCAGTTTTCTCCGCAAACATAAAAGATGACCTCGCCCCATATGTATTGCTTCAGCTGCATCACCTAAATAGGGAAAATTGATCTTAATGCCATTATTTCAGCAGATATTGAGACAGTGCAAAAGTAACATAAAGGTAGAGTGCCAATGACATCATCATCATCATCATCATTAGTCGGCTGTGGAGCAGTCGATCACACATTGGCCTTTCAATGCCCATTTTGGTTTTGAGCTTTGAGTTTTAAACTGATTTCAAAAGCTACAACTAGCAGACAAAACTGACATGTATGCAATGTAAAAGGAATAGCTTTATCATGATAAGGTTGGAAAGTCATAGAAAAATAGAGTTCTTGAAAACGAGGAGTAAAAACGTTACAGTCATTTCAGGCTGAGGGACTACTGAAACGTCGACCAGGTTGACGTTGTTTTAAAAGAACGCATTATTTCATACATGTCTGTAGTGCAACGATCACTATCATTCAATGATATGTAGACAAATACGTATATCTCTGATGACCAAGACATTATTTTATTTAGCATTTGGTATCTTTTCGTGACTGCTGCATCCAAGGACATCAACTTCTTGCAAAAATAATGCATGCCAGTTGTTATATGGTTGTTAGTGGAAGTGAATAGGTAGTTATCAACATGAAAAAAATACTGCATGCCTCCAACAACAAAAAACTGTGCATGAAAGAATAGTTGCTGTGAAATTGTATCTAACAAGTAATTGATAAGGTTTACCAGAGCATGAGGAACCATGGTGGCGATAGACAGCATCCAAACGAGCCCGATGATCGCAAAAGCTTCGCAGGGTTTGAGTTTCCGTGCGGTGGGGTAAAGCACTGCCCTGTATCTGTAGAATGGGCGGGAAAACACCGACGTAATGTAATAGAATGAAAGCAGGACGGCAGCAGGTACCGACTTCCGGGCGCATTTGATCCACTGCTGACGTCACACATGTCAAATGTCAGAAAACTAAGAAAAGTGGACTAAAGATCAATACTAGTATTATTGCATTGATTGCTTAGTCATAGTTGCCATACATTGTGTCGTATGCAACTGTCAATTGAAAGCATTCGTGCATTTATTCGTGCATCCATTCATTCATTCCGTCATCCACTCAATTCTTTGGAAAAAGACAAAAAATCATTTGTCTTTTGTATTTGATGATTTAAACAACAAAGACAAATTAAGCACCGACTTATGTACTTGCAGCAACTTGGGGTGGGGGTTGGTTGACTAATGCCATTCTTTGTACACTTTTAGATGCACATCAACTTTTCTTCAAAGTATATTTTCAGTAATAGTTTAATATGCCAAGTTACTAGCCTTCTTTCTTACTGTACAAGTCAATGGTCAATCATTGATAGACTCTTCCACGTATCCCCATGAAGGTCAATTTTATACTGTGATGCCGGTGCAGTGCTCTTATGTCTAGAGATTGCGTCCGATTTTCAACCCTCATTCATCAAAAGAAACCACCCAGAGAAGGAAGTAAATGCCATTGGGCAGATTATACAAACTTTCACAACACTTGCGAACTATAAAGAGCTTAATGGCGTCGATCAGATTTACGATAATTCAAAGAGGAAGCACATGACAGGTTTTTGACAACTAAATTGCCCTGGCTGAGTCGTTTGGAAACGGCTGTATAGATAAGCCGTCAGCGGCACGTTGATTACCTTCGCTAGGAAGGTTGTGTTTTCGGTGCCGTTTGTGGGCATAACTCCAGAAGTTGTGATAAAATCTTTATGGGGTTTGGTATGTTAGTAGAAAACAATGGACATACTCGAACATGGCACTACTGCAAAACTTGTTTTCATGTCATGTTCTCGACAAGCTATGGTCATCATTTTGGGATGGCTCTCAGTATCGGGATGAAGAGGTATTTCTCAGTGCCCATGTCAGCATTTTGGAGCCGCAGGTGTCTTTCAAAGAGAAAAACATATAATCTGGATCTGTTACGTTTATTGTCATGATTTTTGGGATGTAGCTAGCTTAAGTAATGATAAAAATGATTTGACACTGAATATGCAAGGGTAGGTCATAAGTTTTAGAATTGGTTAGGAAACTCTGTTTAACATTTCACGCGTAGAAATACCACGTACCTATCAGCAGCTATGGCTACAAGTGTTAGGATGGAGGCGGCCAATGACAGACCCTGCAGAGTTGTCAGCTGACAAACGACTGCTCCGAGTCGCCAACCTGTAAGGGTTAGAAAATATGTTTATTAGCAACTTTTGTAAAGTAAGACTGCTAAGATATAACAAAAACTGTCACCATACTTCTACTGCATTCAGTCAGTATGTACAGGCCAAGGCAAATACTGCGCCTCAACACACACATTCAGAAACTACAAATGAAACAAGAATAGTTCCTACGAAATTGTGATGGTATCAAGTATTTGTCACCCTCCTCTAGCAGGGTCAAATCGCTCGGCAACAAAGCCTACCAGCATCGACACTGCTCTTCAGTCTCTTCTGCATTCTTTGGGTATCGGCGACGTTGCTGATAGTTGCTCATAGATAATCAATGAGCTAGCCTTATTTGGCACAAACAGCCATTAGTTTCTCATAAATGATTAATGAGCTGGCCTTATTTGGCACAAACAGCCGTTATTATGTTCTGAACCCAATTAAAGCAGCGATGTAAGACGTAACCTGATTGGCTGAAAGCTACCCAGCGACCTTCGGCTTTGCGGATATCCACAAGACGAGCTTGTAGAAATCCTCTGGTTGGCTGAAATCTGTTTGGTGGTGACGTCACGAATACCTAAAACCTTGGGGCAAAAGAGCAGAGTCGATGCTGGTAGGCTTTGTTGCCGAGCGATTCGACCTTGCTAAAGGAGGGAGGTATTTGTTTCCTATCACCGAAATACCAGTGTAAAGAAAAAAAGTTTTGTAAAATTACTTTTACAGATTCTTAAAAGATTAGAGCCCATGAATGATTCTCATTAGTCAGTTAATATAGAAATATTTTTGCTCGCAACATGGATTCTGAGAGTACAATCTACACCTTTTTGAGGCCTCAAAACATGTTTATTTTTCAGGGCATCTGGGATACCTTTGAAGATTAGTTCGTCACAGTGGGACTTGATCTTTTACGACCAAGAGTTGATGATGGAGTGTCATCTTATATTCGTAATGCGAGCCTAGTGTTAGAATTACATTAATAAGGGTAAATGTGAGAATGACACCATTTGCATCTGGTAATGTGTCCCATAGGAGATCTATATGAGGAACCCGTAAAATGTTTCCGCCCTTTCAGCGGTCCCTGTGCGGTCATTTCCTGAAGATAGACGCATGCTGCATGACATTGTCTGACACTTTTGACAATCATTAATGGGAATGGAAGTACGTTAAGCAATAAATCTACAATCATCCATCGTGCTCTCCTAATGAGACACAACGCGACCTTTAAGAAAAAGGTTTTGAACGCAACAACATCTGAGGCAATCTTAATGTAGAAAGATATCATCCCCTCTTGAGGATGTCTTGATGGTTTGATGTGCATAATTCTTTCAGCATTTTCAACTCGGCTCGTGACACTGATTTCTTTGATGTTCCCTTAAGATGTGCAAATTTGGGCTGAAAAAGAGATCCATGCATCTGTTATGTAGGTAGGGACTGCACCTAACGACCACATCGGAAATGCTAAACCTCACCTCTGCTCACTTCAACGTGATTGCACTCAACCATTGCTTTCAACGAACGGTGCACTTGAGAGCACGTTTTGCCTATTTATTTTGTTGCATGAATTTTCAAACTGTAATATTGATCTCAACACCAAAAAAATTGCCTTCTTAATGACGTTGTGCGCACGACTCGTCTCTTATGGACTATTCATTTTTAAGTGGTTTGATAAATCATTTATGAGTGCCATTTGTTTCCATAGTCTCCCACACTTACTTACCCATGGTTTTCAGATAACATGTTGTCACGAAATGTGGTTATGATCAGTTTATTCAAATTTTTGCCCGACAGTTGTTTGCAAATAGCATTAGATGTACAATAACAGAAGACAGTGACAATGTGAGGCGCTCCTATATTATATGGTAATGTTCTAAGTCCTAACATGTTGATTTTGGTGACAATGTTAGTAATAAGTAGGTAATGTGATTTAAGAGGAATGTGGAATTTAAAAAAAATGAAACTATGGACAACGAGGGGGGACTACATTTGATTTAGTTTTAATAGCTGGAAATAAGACTTACTAAATTTGTTTAAAACTTAATATCAGCCAAACGCATTCATAGAACTTCACGACAAGTGACGTCACTAGGCATTGGACACCCCTGCTTGAATATTTATGAACTAAAACTCAATAAAAGTGACGACGTCTAGGAGTGATTATGATCTTAGGACTATATCCTGTCTGCGTGTTTAAATGTTTATTAGCTGCTTCATTGTTATTGGTAGTCGTAACCCAATCAACCCTATCAAATCTTTTTATCATCACACACTCGTGCTTGGGCACAATAAACGTATCAAATGCATGGTTTTGAATTCCAACGTTTGCAGGAAGCATCCGATATGAAGCTTACCGATTTCCATACGTTCGTGTGTGTCCAAGACGGTTAAGCCCGTGTGACCTTTACTTACGGTCTTTTTAGAATTCAATATGAACGCCTACCATGTAAATATACGTCATAGAGAACGATGTGAAGGATAGCTTTGATTTCAAAAACCTAACGTTAACCAGTCCCTCGACTCATTAAAACCCTGTCTCTGAAACGAACGTCAATAGTTATGATACATAAACACACGACCAGCTGGTTGCAATATTAGTAAGGACGTAATAAGAAAGTAATTTGGCAGATTCGCTTCGTCCTGAGCATTGGTGCATGTCTGCCAAAAGGTTATACCGGGATGATAACAATTTCTGCAGATGACAAGCTAGTCAAGCATGACTTGATTCTGACACAACTGGATAGCTTAATATAAGGTGGGCGTGTTTTTTTTAAACGTATTTGACACTGCGGAAGGTGAAATGAAGTGTAGTTGGACAGTTTGTTCCCTGGTATCCTTTAGATTCGATAAACACAGCCAACCCTGTGACATTCGTCTGACTTACGTGGGCTCGTCTTCACTGATAGCCCCGAAAACCAAATTGTCTTCGTTGCCGTTAGAAATATCAAAAATCATCTCGACATTTCTTTAGCGCGTTTGTCATCGAAATATAATACACGTATAGATGAGATGTAGACTACTTGATAGATGAAAAATTTTACTGACACACACAAATATCTCGAATGATGAACATTGAATTATCAAATTGGGATTTTGCAAGTTTTTCGACGCTTAATCAAATATAGGAAGAAAGCGTACGATTTTAGCGTAGCGTCAGTTTACTTTATGGTTGATCTGGCTATGCGACGTGATTTGTTATCGCCGTTTGAAAGACATCGTTTTTCGAAAACGACCAAGACAATCGAGGCTGAGGTCTTTTGCTTTCGTATTGTGTTTGCATTGTTCCCTAAACATGTGTCTTGAACGTCATTCATTTTTAGATGAAGATGATGGTTTGATTGCGGCAATGTAACCAACGTCATAATTAAGCGATTCGTGAAAGTTCATGCGATAAGCAATCACAAAAACAAAAGTCTCCATTGACACAAAATATATACGTTCATGTAATAAACCTTTCCGTTATACTAAAAGGTATAGAAGTTCATGTAAAGGGAACAGAAAGGACAAACATTGAATGGTTATGTTGAAAATGTCTCCGACAAGCCAAAGAAGGAGTATTCTGTAGACTATGACCCGGCGGCAACTGTATACATGACCGTGTAACAGACACAGACAGACCGTTCACTATTTGGACCTCGCGGCCCCAAATGCTGTGATTCAAGCTTCTGGTGTCAATGCAAAAACGTTCGCAAAGGGCGCAGGAGATACGAGAGTCATGAGTGAGTTTGACGGGGCGTACAAATCTGAAATGTTACATTCTAAACTAAGTAACGTTATTTGTTGTAGTCTACATCTTCATTATTCCGTTGGGATACATACTGGATATGGAAGAAGAGATTTGCCACACAGCGAGTAAAATGATTCTGTAACCTTCATCATCAACCTACGGTGTTATCATTCCTATAAAAGAACCCATTCCTTGACTGAGTCCTTTTCAGTCAGCAAAAGAAATAACAGCAAGTCAACCTTCTTATGAGCTGTAAAACAGGGGCAGATGGGAAAAGATCTCATAGTGGGTAACCGCGATTAAATCTATGTAATACCCTAGGAAACAATCATAATGATATCATTGGAGCTGGGCATAGATCATATGATCATATTTCTGCTACTGTCATTAAGACAAGGATTGTGCGCACAAAAAATACATTTTTAAGTTCAACATAGTAAAAACAGTTCAAAAGTCTTCAGAAAACAGTCTAGAGGTTCAGTGAGCAGTTCAATATTCATGATCATGTAGACACCTACTACATCATCGTTGCACAATTATTTCATTATTTCAACGACAAATGTGGATAAATCAGATAGGTAACTACGGGGTATAATGTACGGTTTTTCTTAAACATTAACAGATGGGACTACATCAGATTACACAAATTAAGGCATATGTGCTGTATACGGCAATAGTTGTATAGACTTCAGGTATTGGGAGATGAACCTGAGAAGTCCTTTTATCTATAGTGGGTATATGCGGTGCGTTAGCGACCTCGCTGCGATCTAGATTGAATTTGTGTTACCCATGACTTGAGAATAGCATGCAAAATGTGCAGGTATGACTAAAACGACAACGAAACACCCAGGGTGTGAAAAGATTATTAGCTTTTTATGATGAAATTCGTTGGGTACTTTGTGAAAACTCTCGGTTGCAGCTAGGTCGCACACGTGCCGCACGCCCAGTAAGATACCCGCTTTGCCTTGTACCATAAAAGGTTCGCAGGCACGCAGCTGGTTGTATTGCACCGAACGACCTGTCACAACTATCATTTGACTTTAACTCAGCCGTCTCAGCGCTGCCATTGTCCCAGAGCTACGAATGATCTTTGCACATCTAACCATAAGTGTTGCTTAATGCGATCTAATGAGGGTACTTGGTGGCAACGAGTTCCACTCTACGATACACTCCATTCCACTCTTCTTGCGGGTCGGTCTAATAACATGTAGCACGTACCCTTGACGGTTCCAAACAAAATTTGTAGCTTAGCAATGGTTTTATGTATTACATTTGTGGCAAAGTCTGCGGAACAAACAGGAAGTGATCAGATTTGTCTACTCGTCCAGTAACGACGAGAGACGCCGTCAGCGATGCACAATATACATGAAAGGCTTTTACATGCAAAAGGATATTTACTAGAAACATCAATCACTCACCGAACAGGATGTCGCTCACAAGTGTCAGAGGCATCCCGAGGAGGGTGACGAGCAGGTCGCTAATGGCCAAGTTGACTACAAAATAGTTGGTGACGTTTCTGAGACTACGGTCTTTAACAACCACCAGGCAAACCAATAAATTTCCGGCCAGACTTAGCAGGAATATGAGAGAGAAACAGCTGACGAATACGACGGTTACAGGGACAGATTGTTTTAAATTCGGGGGTGGACCTATAACTATGTACTGGCCGTACGTGACGTTGTCGACGAAGGGAAATGTGGTGTTGTTCATTGTGGTGGACTCTTCGCTGACCGCTATGTGAGGCCCTGTATTGGCAAGAGCGACAGAAAATGTTTGTTGATAACACATCGAAACTAATACATACAGAAACATACTTAACTCAAACATGTTCCATTGAGTTAAACTGTCCAAGGAAAGGAAATATTGTTATGAGTGACGATGAAGAGGGCTCCGTAAATTGTCACTTACACTATGTCCTTTTAGATAAAACGTTCAGAAAAAGTATCGGTAGATATTTCAACAAAACCATATTTCTTCATAAACACTTACTTTACATGGTACCAGAGCAGCGGTTTTATATTTTTACCAATACTAACACCATCAGTGAATGAAAATGAAATCACTTCAAAACACTCACCCTGTTTTTTTTCCGTTTGCTTGCGAAGAGTTGTCTAGTTCTGGGATGCAGTCTGCGTCTCTACTGATGTTCGGGCCGGGGCTGATAGATATTTGAGCCGTTCCTAACGTTGCACGTGTATCAATCAAGGAGGAGTTTTCACACTCCACCTTAAGTAAGATTCCTAGTACTCAATCTCATGCCACATTGACGCTTTATGAGCACTTCAGCCGAGCGTTACAGTAGAAATCCTCACGACTCAACACTCTTACGTCGCATATTTCAAATGTGGTTGGACCACACACTAATGAGGTTGCAAAGGATCTTGGGAAAGATACTTCTGTGCCTTTCATCTGTCAAATCATATTTCGGGTTCGGGCCGGAGAGCTGGGTGATTATGGAAACACTTTATAGCCGTCAACTTGTAAGTCCTTCAAGATACGGTCATTGGTCAGTTCATTTGCTTTGGATGAGAAGGTAGTGAAGGAAATCCACATTGCTCTTTGAACATTTGACTTCTTATGACACGCCGACTGGGTTTAAAGCCTTTGATATATGTTTTTGAGCATCCATCTGATGATGGACATGTTGATGGCAGGTTAGGGACTACAGGCCGACTTAGCGGCGTCTTCACACTGAGGTATTTCAGTCGTGACCAGAGATACACTAGATTAAAGTGGGAAGAAAATTGCATCTTTATTCTATTCGTGACCAAGGATACACTAGATTTAAGCGGGGGAAAATTACATCTTTATTTCCAAAAATTTCAGAGAGTTTCCATCATAGATATTGTCAACATATTTCGGATATGCAAAAAGGTGGCGTTTTCCGCTATACATTCTACTCCTCATCTTCATTTCATTTAAGAAAAGTTTCTTGAATAATCAGCTCAATTTCATTTGAGTGACAGTGGCGTAAAATTGAGTATAGTGCAAACTGTCAATCATGTGTCGTTCATTTCAAAAATAGTATTTTTATAGAATATTGCAATTATGCAATCTGTCATGTAGTTAACATGGCCAGACGATCCGGCACTCTAGATGGCATTTCTGTTAATGGTTTTGAGTGAATCTTCACGTGATGAATGCAAATAGTCTTCTTTCTACACAAGTCTTTCCCAAGAACGTACCGTCGTGAGGTGGGTTATCCATCCGCCTTGCCTCAGACGCCTTGATGAATTGCCAAGCGAACACTCTGCTAAACCTTAAGGAATTTATTTCACACCGTCTCCCTGGCCCCAGGTAATACGCAATAGCCTTATACGATGATAGTGTTATGACCTTCATGATGTTGTACCAAATTGCCAACCTGTTATTTCTGATGAAATAGCTCTATTAGAACCCCTTATCAGGGCAGACCACACACTCTATGGGGAGGCCGAAGCCCGATTTATCACTAATAAAACGAGACTTCTGTCTTGAACCTGCCCGTATATCGTCAATAGAGGTAAGTTGCGAGTGTTCATAATCTGAAAATGTGACAAAACAATGACTTTATTTCATAAGAGGAAAAATGCAAAATCCACCCCCTCAATGTAGTTTGCTGACGTGGATGACCAGTCAGAAAATGTGATATTCTCACTTGTAAAACGAGACCTCTGCTCTAACCCTGCACATATATATTGCTCGTTCGGGAAAAGCTGCGAGTATTTCATAGCCTAGAAATAGGCCTAATATTTATCTTTGTTTTCAGAGTGACAATATAAAGTACGCCGCACTCAATGTAGTTTCCCTGACACGGTTGACTTGTGAGCAAATGCGGTGTTTGTAACATATCCTGTTTGAGGATTGATCTTCCACCCATTGCCCTGAAATGTACTTTATTCTGAGCGATGATTGTGATATTCTGTCCACGTAACACAGGCCAATTCATCTGTTATTTGACTTCTTCCTCATCCGAGGCGCAGTTCAAGCCTACATGTTAGTACCTTTTATGGAATCGCAATGTCTTACGACAGCGAAATCGATGCTTAGAATATGACAGTACATTTGCTTTTAGTTCTCGTCCACATCTTCAGAAATTCTTTCTAAATGGATAGTTTCAATTAGATGAATTATTGTTCATTGTCAGTACTTGGAATTTCTATGACTGTTTCTTTTACTAGATTCAGAAATCGCCGGTTTATTGACACGCTTGGTTGCAATCAGTGTCGAAGACCATCCTATTTTGCTCGCATGGTCAACCACTAATGTCTTTCAGTGGTAACCAGCTCGCCTATCCCTCATCTGTATATATGAGGACGGGGATGGATGGAATCATTCACAACACAGTTACACCGTGTAATGTACTTATTTTGTCTTTCTATACCATGAATCCAATGTATGGTGGCCTCAAGCTAGTTTGATGACATAGTCGGCATTTCGGTAAATAGTCTTACTCCACATGAGGAATCAAATCTTGTAACCCCGGGCTAGTTTGACGATATTCTCAGCACTATTAGACAGTATGAAACTATTATCTTAAGCAAATGGTCAATGATATCCCGAAGGCAGAACCATATTTGTTACTCAAAGTCAGTATAGGTCATAACCCAACTCGAACTGGTTTGATGGCATTCTCAGCATTGATATACAGTAGTTTTGATATTAATGAACTGCACGAAGAAGCAAATTGTCAGTAATATATTGAAGATCGTCATTGGCCGCCAACATCAGTGCATGTCCTCTGACAGTGACAGTCTTCTTACTGCATCCAATGTTTTTTGACCCCGGGCTAGTTTGATGACAGTCTTGGTGCTACTGCAAAAGTGATGGTCCAACTGCTTATGGGCAGTGGTATTCCACTGTAACTTTGGCATTGGATATCACGGTATTGGAAGGCGGAGCCCATCCCTCTTCTTTCCCAAGTGCCCTTTTTGCTACCTTTCCAACCGAAGGTACCTATTTACAACTGAGTAGAGTGAGGAAGTTGTTTAAGATGTCATGTAAGGACACGCCATCTATCCAGGCATGACCTCTTGAACCAATGCCAGTAAAATATACAAAATATAGTGGTTTCTACTGACGTTAAAGATATCTAATTTTGTCTACAGTAGTACTCTACACACATCCCTATTGCCTCAGACCTCTTATAATGTTGCTCTGATTAGATCAACCACAACTTCTCCATTGGATCCCCATGGGAATATACATCCCTATGTCTTCGATATATCCATGCTATCATCTTATACGTAATTGTGTTCTTCAACGGGTAAGCTGAGCGGGTGCTCTTGGTGCACTCAACCCGTCAAAACTGCTAAAGAGACGCCCACATGGAGAGAAGCCATTAGCCATAAAACTGGCATTCCATATCCGTCCTCACAAGGGTGTTAGACATTTTGATGCATCATGTTTCGTGAATCTCTTTTTCCAGGTATGGCGTAGCTATAAAATGATACCAAATATCTAATTGCTTTAAATTAGTTTCTGGTATATTACAGATGACTGGAGTATTAATGAAATAGACCCAAACATACAAACCCTAATCTACAGACTCATGTCTTAATTTCGTCCTATAAATTTTCATTAAAACTAAAAGAAGATTTCCATATTGTTAATTAAATACACCGCAAATACCTGCCCATAGATTCAAACAACTTTTGAAAATAATTTCAATCTTATATAGTTTCCTGATTAATCTTCATTTCTATTTGTGGGGGCTGTCATTAAACATCAGATTACGTAAGTTTGACGGCGCTAGCGTAAAATCCAATACAGACACAAGCCAATTATATTGAAACATAATTCCTTAGGAATCTATGCATTTCGTTTAGGTAATTATTCAAACGGTTACGTGACCAGGAAAGTTTTCTTCTTGCATGTCACCTTCAAATAGAAATGTTTGAAAAGTTTCTTGTTTCTACCTTGCCGATAAATCAATATGCTGGATGCCTTCCTTCCTACCTTAGGTTATGAAGAAAGGGATGGTGTCATAAGCTTTTATGATATTGTACCAACGTGGCGACGTCCTATTGCTGATAAAATTGCGTTATTGAATCCCTCTATATCTGGGTAGGCCATGCACTTTACGAGAATGACAGATTCGTACGTAATGAAAAAGGCATCCAGTTACCCAGTAGAGTTGTAAAGTGAGGGCAGTAACCGTTCATGATCTGGAAATGCAACTTATGAAAGGTCTGGAAAATATGAAGCCACAGTCAATATAGTTTCAAGGCATTTATATAATATGGTTGACTTCATAGCAATGTCAGCCTCATGAATGTAAAATTTAAGTACCCATAAATATGACGTAAAGAATCTGACAAACTGGAATCTTTAAGCGTGTTTTTAGAGTGCGCAATGGTCGGGTTTGGTACGGTGTACATGGTCAAGGGGCATTATTATGCCCTAGGCCTGGGAAGGGAATATATAAATGTATTCTTCTAACAATTCAGTTATGCGGTGACTTCTATATACAAACTAGATAGGCAGCCTAGTTCAATTAGTTCTGTTTATTATTAATTTACTGTTATCTTTAATTGATATTGTTTTCATTATATTTATTTGCCAATGATGTTATTATCATTATTATCATGGATACTTCTTATATTTACGTTGTAGCTCATTTCTGTTTCCACCTTTACTTATCATTTTGGATCCGTGGCTTATGTTAAATTTTGTTAGAACTTTGTTTTCCCTCTGTTTGTATTATGTGTTTTGTATCATCTTGTGAAATGCCTTTTTCTAAAACAATACAAAACAAAACAACAACAAAATAAGAAGCCCCAACTTATGTCACATATTTCCATGCACAAGAAGTCTCTACCTCTGAAATATATTGACTAAAGCTTGTCCAAAAAATCGAGATATCTTCACCGGAAGTATCGCTGCAGTACCAAGGGAAACCGCCGGGAGCCCAAAATCTAATTATTTCCCGTTTTTGTCACAGTCTACCATAACATCAAATATGTAACCAATCCATGCAGCATTTCTTGTTGACCAAAAGACAGACAAACGCACACACACACACACACTCTCACACACACACACACACACACACACACACACACACACTCAAACACACACGCTGCCTAAAACATAATGGTAATAATGGGCATCACGAGGCGGTGCACCCCAACACGATACACGCATCATTACAGAAGCAGCTCACGCGTAAACGATACTTGCTTTCGTAGAAAGGTTACACATCCTTTGACAACAATTTCGCGCTTGAGAAATTGCAGTACATTTGCTTGAGTGGTTGTCAGCATTCTAGTACATCGTTTCAAAGAAATGTTTATTCCCGCAAAACATAAAGGTGATGTCAGTGAGATTTTGAAGGGATTTCGACCTTGTTTGAGTGATATAAAAGTTATTGCCCACTGTTCACGGCCTTGGACAGCTAATGCTTAAGACCACCCCATTAATTTGTATGATATACGTATTACATGGTTACACCGAGTGCATTCATGCTCATATGCATACACGTGGCAACAGGGAAAAATTCACGTGGCAGTAGTGAGTTGAATCAATGTGACTCTTTCGGAAAGTACAGAAACTCGACTTTCTTCATCATATCTCCGTTACTTTATCATCTTGGATTTTTTGTTTATCTAAACACTTCAAAAATGATATTCTTACTAAAATCACAAACTCCATCTAGTACGCAAAACATGGGACTTTCATTCCTCGCTGCCTGTAGAGAATAAGTCATAGCCAACTACAATAGTGAATATAAATTTTTACAGTAGACCTAGATTAGACGCTTATCATTATGCATTTATGTTCACTGTTGATGTACGTTATCACGACACTTGCAACTAACCTTCAAACATGAATTTGCATAAAAGATTATGAAAAAGTATCATATCATTGTTAACGGAAATAAACAGGCTTTTTGATGGCACAAAATATATCCTGACTTATAGAAAGTTGTGCTTTGCAACTAAGTTAAAGAAATCCTCCTAAAATTGGTAGTAAACTGCATCGCATTTCAGCTTGATGAAATATTCCCGGCCTATTTATTTTTAACATACTCACATATTTTGTGCTCGAGCAGCTTCATTTTTCACCCCTATAAAGTTCATGTACATGCTACCTAACTTTTATCAAATATAAATCTCATTTGACTGTCTCGTGTGTCGCACGACGCGAAAGCAGCTGTCTATATGAACCGTACGACAGCTTCAATGCAGCTTCTATTTCTGTTATTTTACGAACTTTTATTTCACATGATTGTGACTAAGGTGAGACTTTATAATGTCAGTTATTTCTAGAAGTCCGTCGAATTTTCCGCCACACACATAAGGTATGGGTATTTTCTTGATGAGCACGTTTATGTCGTGATACACCAAACCAGTCCAATTGAACTCTTGAAATTAAAGGTAACAATTGTCAGAAACGCCGTTTATCATTTGACGCCTGCATATTCATCACGCCGCCTGTGCACATCCCTCTTAAGACAGTCCCTTAACCCAAACGCCTACGTCCTTAGATTTGAATAATTTGGTCCCTTGTGGCAAGTTGTACTGATTATATTAACATTTTGATGGCACACGTAGAAAGAAAACACCGGAAACATAACATTTCTCTGGCGAGGAAATGAGGCAAGTGATCATCATGTCATGGACACAAGACGGTTGGCAGCCATCTAGAACTAAAAGCACATAATGACATGACAATAAAAAGCAAAGAAGTGGAAACGACTAAACCGACCATACATAAACAGCCGAGCATTTCATGGCTATGATTGCAATCAACTCCAGAAGATTACTTTGCGAGAGTGAACCTCGGAGAAACCCAATTAATTTCCATCAGCTTTACGTCTGTCACAGCTCCCTAAGTTGTACTGTAAGATTAAGTCGCGAAGAGTTTTCTTTGACAATGTTTCTTGTCGTAATCCTCTTAGTTGATACGGCGCTCCGCTGGATTCAATCCAGCTAGGTTAACGAGTTCTATCTAAGCTTCTTGAAAGCTTTCCGTAAGCTACCAGGCTGCTGATTTTACATTAACGACTGACCTTCTAAGTAACAATCAGCAAAGGCAAGCCACACGCTGTTTGAAGAAATCTTTTTGATAGTTTTGTTGAAGAGGTATTTTTCATGAAATAAATGGACCTCGTAAGTGGATTTGATGAATGCAATTCCCGAGGCGGTAGGAATCAGGTCTTCTCCTTTGTCTGGCAATTAAGGGCGAACGTGACCGTCCATCAGTCACGAGGTTGTAAACTGTCAGGAGCAAATGAGGTTTTCGGTCCCTGGAAACCTTGATACGTGTGGAGGCAGGAAAGAGCAATCCATCACTGACGCATGCGGTGACATGTGTCTAACTCTTCATCGGTGGTAAGACTGTGTGAGCAACGTTCTTACATGTAAGGTCATATTCTAAATAACCCCTAGTGGACGGTTATAACGCCACGAAAGAAGGACGATGTTCAATGGAATGTTTGGCTGAAGATATTGCATCCAAACCTGACTGCCAAGTATAGATTTTTAATCCACTTTCTTCCATCCTCACGCAATTGGACGCTATCTTCAATCTGCCCAATGTAATTGGTACGCTACGTAGTGTCAAAGAATGTAATTGCGTTTCATGTTACAAGTAGGCTGAGCAAGGTATTTCACAAAGTGCCCAATACTGCACTAGAATAGCTATAGTTTTTTTATAGATTGGGCATATCTATTTTCCATGGCTTCACCAAAATCTAAATGACTTGCAGCTTGCTTTATTGCGGTTGCGACGTTATCTCCAAGAACATGTATAGCTAAATACATTATTTATTGCCCAAACCCTATCATTATATAGCCTGGCACGAGATTAAAGTCTTCATTAGTGCGAATGAACCTATGACCTTATATTCTAATCATGATGTAACAAAAACAATTAATTAATTCCATTTCATCATACTTAAGTGCATTCCTGTCAAAAATATAATCAAATGTCATCGTTAAATTAGGCAGTTATACAATTAACATGCCGACAATGTGATTTAAGAGTATTCATAATAAACTTTGTCATAATTTATCCGTTCGTAAGTGTCTGGCAACACCAAAGACAGAAAAGCAATGGATCGTTCAGTTTTGATTACAAAGTATCATCCATGGATTACTAACAGATGAACAGGGTAGAATATTCTTTTGAACAAGTATGTATTTTTCATCTGTATACAACCCTATTTTATTCTTCTGTAGGCGTTTCAACGACCTGTCTGTCGTCTTTATCTATCAGTGCATAATGAACAGTTTCTATCGGTACAAAGTGATCACTGCACCGATAGAAACTGCTCGTTATGTACTGATGAAAATAACAGACAGGTCGTTGAATCGTCTACAGAAGAATAAGATAGGGTTGTGTACAGAAGAGGTTGAGGTACCAACCTGATGATACAATCATCTTTGTTGTCAGGAACACTACATGATCAAAGTACTCGATAGGCATTGGGATCTTCCCTCAGAAAATGGCCCACCTACTGCTAAAAAAATGAGAAGTAGTGTATTGTTCGTTGACAGAAACTGTTTCAACCGGCACCCATCACACTACAGGCTGTGATTCTAACAGGCCTCCTGATAGAAACCACTTGGTGTTAAATGTAGAAAGCTGGTAAACATTGCGCAGTAGGTGGTGAGGGTCAAGGAGGCTGTGTACAGGGGAAAACTATGTACTAGTTGACTTACCAACCAGATGATATAATTGTCTTTGTTGTCAGGAACACTACATTATCAAAGTACTCGATAGGCACTGGAATCTTCCCTCAAAAAATGGCTCACCTACTGCTAAAAACTGAGAAGTATATTGTTCATTGGCTGAAACTGTTTCCACCGGTACCCATCACACTACAGGCTGTGATTCTAATAGGCCTTCGGAGGAAATCTTTTGGTGTTAAGTGTAGAAAGCTGGGAAACATGGCGCAGTAGGTGGTGAGCTTCAAGGAGGCTGCGTACAGGAGAAAACTATGTTCTACTTGATTTTATATTACCAACCAGACGATATAATTGTCTTTGTTGTCGGGAACACTACTTGATTTAGGTACCCGATAGGCATTAAAAGCTTCCCTCAGAAAATGGCCCGCCTACTACTAAAAACTGGAAAGTGTATTATTTGCAGGCAGAGACTATTTTAACTGGCGCCCATCACACTGCAGTCTGTGCCTTCAACAGGCCTCCTGATAGAAACCACTTGGTGTTAAATGTGGAAAGCTGGCAAACATGGCGCAGTGGGAGATGATCATGAGGGTCAAGTCTGTCTTGACTTGACTTTACTTGACTTTTTAAAGGCTGTAGTAGCTGATTTAGATTTATAGACGAGACTAGCATACTTTATCACTGTCATGTTCAAATTATTGTCATGAGACCGTGTATAGGATATAGGAACAAAATATAAATAGTTAAATGAGTAGCAAAGGTCTATTCTACAAAAAATGAAGCATGTAAAGGCGAAACACAAGCCGTCGTGCCAACAGGCCTCGGCAGGTGGCGCAGCAAAGCAAGCTGCCTTCAATAGCATTTTCGTAGGAATGTATTATCTATCAAATATAAAGCTTTCCAAAGGAAAAATACGTTACATGTATTTGAGTCTGATAATGGGAAACACTGCAAATATAGATTTTCTTCATCACCTATGCAAATTAAGTGAAAATTATCATAATTTACACTTCATTCTGTATATCTCTGTCCAAGCTACCTGCATACTAAGCATCATATTGACAGTCCTATAATTTTCCACTTAAATGAGATAGGCGTTTTCCATTAATTATGCAAATTAGGTATTTATTTGCATAATTGGTATCTGTTGATGATCCGCTTTCCATAAACTACATACGTTACATGTATTTGAGTCTGATAATGGAAAACACTGCAAATATAGATTTTCCTCATTAGCTATGCAAATTAAGTCCCAATTAGCATTATTTGCACTTCATTGTGTACATCTCTGTGAAAGCTACCTGCATACTAAATGTCATGGAAATCCGTTGTTCCTTTGTTCAGTTATTCTCCTTAGAAGGTTTTCACAAAAACGCCCTGCAGTTTCAGAGGAAGCTGCTAGAGGGCCCAAACCTACACCACTTCTTTATTACATCACAAGCTATCTGCCACCCAAAAATCAAGATCACAGCACGTCCAGGTCAAAATATACAAAAATTGAAGTTCCGCTGCAGTACCAAGGTCACATGCCAGGGGGCCCAAAATCGACCTTGACCTTCGGCTTCACAACACCTGCCCACGTACCAAATATCCTCGTAATCCATCGAGAGGCTCTTGAGTTATGCTGACTGGAGTAGTGCGGAAACACAAACAGACAAACAAACAGACAGACAGACAGACAGACACACCCAAAACAATATCTCCATTTTTCATGGAGATAATAACACGGTACCATGTGATTGTCCCTTTAAAGCAATTTCTCCAGATTTCTCTCAGCTTTGCTAAATGAATGGCACAGACCAGCAGACAAGACCATGCAGTATAATTATCTCCATGAAACATGGAGATATAGTTTTGGGTGTGTCTGTGTGTCTGTCTGTTTGTTTGTCTGTCTGTCTGTCTGTCTGTTTGTTTGTTTGTTTGTTTGTTTGTGTTTCCGGACTACTGTAGTCAGCATAACTCAAGAACCTCTTGATGGATTACGATGATATTTGGTATGGGGGCAGGTGTTGTGAAGCCGAAATTCAAGGTCGATTTTGGGCCCCCTGGTATGTGACCTTGGTACTGCAGCAGAAATTCCATTTTTGTATCTCTTGACCTGGACGTGCTATGGTCTTGATTTTTTGGTGGCAAATAGCTTGTGGTGTAATGAAAAAGTGGTGTGGGTTTGGGCCCCCTAGCAGCTTGCTCTTGAACTGCAGGGGCGTTAAAATCTTCTAAGGAGAATAACTGAACAAAGGAACGACGGATTTCCATGATATTTGGTATGCGGGTAGCTTAGACAGAGATGTAGACAACGAAGTGCAAATTATGCTTATTGGGACTTAGTTTGCATAGTTAATGAGGAAAATCTATATTTTCAGTGTTCTCTGTTATAAGACTCAAATACATGTTATATATGTAGTTTATGGAAAGTGGAGCATCAACAGATACCAATAATGCAAATGAATTCCTAATTTGCATAATTAATGCAAAAACACCCAAATGTATCCAATTGTAAAATTATAGGACTGTCAATATTGCAACATGTGTAAGTAAGATAAAGGTGTTTATGATTAAGCATATATTGTGTAAATGTGTAAGTTATTTGCATAAATAGAATTGTTCATGGAGATATGAGGTCGCGGAACTCTTGTTTTCGCAGTTTTTACCCAAATAACAGTTATCATACACATGACAAAATTTGATGCTAATGACATGTCATTAGTGTGAATGGATGTTGAATCCAACAGTTACTTCGATGGTGAGTGACCCTAGTCCACCCTGTCTTATGACTACAGTTAAGGCTATCACCCTAACACATCTAAAACAAATGTACCGTTATGTGCGTGCTTCGTGTTAGCCTGAAGACCGCATAATATTTACTGGTCCATTTAGTGGGCAGACAGTCTTACCAAAGGCTTGGCTGGACTATCATACCATCGGAAAGTTGATTATCACATCTATTGTACCACAAGATTTAGCATTTGATCCTATGTCGTCTATTAGGGCACACTTAATGATATATACAACCATCTGTACGGCTATTAGGAGATAACAAGATTTGTTAGCTGAGCTGTTTGATCTTTTGTTATCCTGGGGTGTGATATGAGTGGTCATTAACTCATGCCTGTTTCTGAAAAGAGAATATAACTCACTTACACAACACCACTAACGACGGCAACGCTTTTGCGATGGTTATTACGATAAAGGAATGGCCAATCAATAAAATGTCTGAGAAGTGGTACGGTAGCCTTGTGGTTAGGGTGGTTGACTCAGGACCTGGTGATACCGAATTCAAATCCCTGGGAGGTCCTAATGTTGCCAAGCCCTTGGTAATTACACTTAACATCAATTTCTTTACTTGATTCAGGTGAAAATGAGTACTTTCCTCGGCTAGGGACATCCTTAAAATAGGACGTTGAATGGAGGTCCCATGTTTGAGGAGAGCCACACCTCGTCGGCGTTATTTAGTAGCTGTAAATCCATGTAACATTATTGTTTTGGTGTCGAGAAGATGTTACAATATTTTAAAATGTTGGTGTAGAGAAGAAATTTATAACAGAGACTATCTTTCTTACAAACCAATGTTGTAAAGCATACAAAGGCTATACAGACACTGTGCACGATCTCGTTCGCTTTGTCTTGGACAATGAGTTGCATAGACATTAAATGTAGCGATATGTATCTTTTGTCTGCTATAACATAAGACCTCTAACTGCATACAAAGAAAAACGTATCTAGACATTATAGATTTCACTAAACACTGCACAAGAATATAGTTTAACCCTGCATTACAAAGTCTGTAGAGTAAATCACTTTCCACAATTTTTGCTCAAGTTGCCATACCTTGTATCATGTACAATAATTGAGCAATACACCTTTCTTCTAATCTGTTCACTGGTCCTAAAATTACATTGAATTGATTTAAAAAAGAGGACGACCATAAAACTTACACGTAATAGCGCTAAGTAGTCGAGATAGGTTTTGTTGTTTGTATCCAGAGATGATGGTGCTCATAATCATGTGCAAAGTCGGAGAAAACTATATCCAATTTTATGTAAATCCAAGTGAAATTCCCGTGACTACGCAGCAAAAGACAGTGAAGGTGTGTTTTCCCATGTCTATTTTTTTAAGCATTCATAATAGATTATTCAAAGGCTGATCAGCCACTATTGTACGGCATACAACATGGTAATACTTACCATCTCATGATAAAAGTTACAGTTCTATAAAAAATAAGATTTGACCTCGAGAAGTAGCTAAGAACTTCACAATGTTGTGCGAAAAGGATCTAGGTAGCCCTTGCGTTTCACGCATTACACCTGTGCTTCGAGAAACGCTGCCAAATATAGAAGTCTTATCCGCCGTGCTTCCACACGTAACAAGTACGTCCTAGCAACAATCGTTAACGTGTTTTCTCAGCGGCAGGAAAACACTTAGATTACTGTGACTGCTTTTGATTAATTACATATCAGTAGGACTGCGTGCGTGTCCTGCTATAGATGGTTGTCTCGGTACCAGCCAGATATTGTCCGCGGGTGGGGAATTAGCCGGTAAGTCAATTTAGCTCATTCATATAGGCTTATGAGATAAAAGCTAGCTGTAAAGTCATCAGCAGTTTATATAATGGTTCCCACATTTAGCGTGGAATAGGAGGTATCATTCATGAGAAATGGTTGGGATGCTGGACGGGCGAGGCTATTTGTCGACCGGAACTTGCCGCTACCGAAATGTTTATCCCACACACCCCTCCCCCGACAAATTTGTGGCTTCGGGGCCAGACCGGGGCGAAACTCCCTAAAATTTACATATGTGACCGTACCATAACATACGTTGGCACGGTATAACATGATCTTAGAAAATATTTCGGTTTCATCAATAAGATCTAGAGTAGTAACTCCTCAGTGCAAACAAGAGCGGTACCTCTAAATATGCGAATAGGAGTAGTATCTCTCCAATGCAAAAAGCCACTTATAACTGAACGATGTACAAATATATCCTACCTTAGCTTCTAACAATTTGAAAATAGATATTTTTTTTACTATTCGTGATAAGCTCGTATCATCAGTGTATCTATATAGCCGGTATTACCACATTGCGATGTTCGCGGTGCGGCAGCTGCTAGTCATAACACACGGAACGACCTGTCACACGCAACATTTGCACATCTAGCTGTAAAGTTTAACGTTCTTTAAAGCTATTTAGTGAAAATGCTACAACAGTACTCGAGGCAACGACTTTCAACTCCACAAGCTGCCATCAGAATATTGATTTACGTTGAAAGTATATTTAGCTTGTCATTCTTGTATGCCGCTTCTCTACTTACCAGAGACATGTTAATGGGAGTCATTGCCCTTCTCACTCTAATCAACTTCGACTATTTGGTGTCGTATCTCTCTCCTATCAAACCAATTAAGCGCGGAACGGTACATGTTATACATGTAACAGCCGTTAGTCCTAATAACAAGATTTACACAGAAGTATCTTCTAAAGTGAAAGTAATGTTTGATGACGGCAACTGTTAATGCTTACTTTCCCTTATCAAAGAAACAATTGAATGCCAATAATGCTGTAGGTAAATCAACCATACGCAGGCTACACATTTCCGCATGACGTCACGGCAATGAAAAAAATTAATTCTTATAAACCATTTATGTAACCAAAAGCATGTCTTGTACATTCGGTATTTTTCCCTAGCAGATACTTATTTGTCTATGGTCCGATTGGTTTACTTGGCGAAATAAAACAGTTCAGACACAGCTGTAGCCTGTTCCTGTAACCATAAAATAATCTTTGAACTCGATGAAAGGTTTGTAATTTCATCATAACCCCTACTGATAAACAGGGGGACAAGGTTGTGTATGTATAGACAGGTCGTCACCCTCGTCGAAAACGTGCTCTGTGTAACAATGAACAGCTAATTCTTGCGAAGGTTATCCACATTTAACGTTAGCGTGCTTTATGACTTTGCAAGGCTAAACTGGGCGGCTCGTTTGTTGTATGTAATGCCCTTACTGGCAAGTGTACACGTGTGGCCTCTAACGATAATCAAGTCAACCCTTTTCTAAATGTGTCTGTGCGCGCATTTGAAATCAGATAACAGAATCATATCTATCCGCCAGCGTTTGCGCGCGTTATGCGCTGCAGAAATCGACTCTTACTTGGTGAGAGCCAATTTGAAACCCCAAGATGTTGCTACGACTAAACATTGCTGTAAACGAACCTATTCAACCCCACACTTCAGGCGAACAGATGCATCCCGCATATAATGCCTCCGTGTCAGTGGATTATGATTAGGCTCATCAACTGTACTCGTGTCTTGGGCGGTTTCCCTTGTGATGTACAGGACACTCACGTTGCGTTTTTAAGGACTGAATTAGTTGCATGTAAGCTCTATCTCACGTTTCTGCGTCCTAAACTGGATTTGTGCTACCCTTGACTTTATAATGGGAATACTGTAATTCACTTTATCTTCACGGTAGCAAAATTTTATGGTGTAGGGATGCAAAATGTACAAGTATGACGAAAAAGGCAACATAACACACAAAGCGTAAAAATTAGTTTTTATCTTCTCCAAGAAGATTATGTTTTGGGTAGCATTTGTGTGTATGTGTATGTGTGTGTAATTGAACAGCATAACCGAGAAAGTTTGGATGGATTGTCTAGATATTTGGTAGGTGAGTAGGTCTTGATGAGACCTGGAAATGATTTTGAGTCCCCTAGAAGACCTCAGTTGCATAATTAATGAAAAAATACTATAACTCAAGATGGGGTGGACGAATCATAATGATGTTTGGTATGTAGCTTAAGTGATGCTTTGTATGATTAGGCGATGATTATGCAAATCAGAGTCGAATTTGCATAATCAATGAGGCAATTTCAAAAACCCGCTGCGTTCCACGATATGACTATTCAAATATGTGACATTTGTAACTGATGAAGAGAGGCATGTTGATAGATAGAAAATATGCAAATGAAGACCTAATTTGCATAATAAATGAGAAGCTACTATAATTCCTGTCAGGGTAAATGACTGTAATTTCATACTTGTGGCATTTGGAAGTTAAGTGAATGTAAACACCGTTAGATTAGAGCATTCTAATAATGACCTCATTTGCATAATTGATGATAAACGTTAGCATAACCTTCTTTGTTACATGTAAGCTTATTATATAATATATACTTTGGACAACTTCTGTTATTAAGATTAACAACTGGTATGATTTGTAATCAATGAGAAACACCCACAATACGTCAATCATAAACAAGGTTAAAATCATGTGACGAAGATATGAGGTCGTGGAACTCTAGTTATCGATGAAATTCGTTTAAGAGCGCTGATCGCTCAGTCGCAGCGAGGTGTCCATCGTGCGTTGGGTCAGTGAGTAGGGGCTTTACGCTGTCAACATGCAAGTTTCGTTAACATAGCACACTTCACAACACGTTAGCTTCACCATGAAGGCGACACGTTTGGAAAACAAGACACGTTCGCTGCTTGCTTTCTTCCATCGATGATTGTGTTTGCTGGATGTTTACAACGTCCAAAACCGTCTTCATATTTTTGTGAAGACGTGAGCAATTTTCAACAACAACAAAAACAAATTCACGACGGCGATGCTCCTTCTGTTGTTTTTATTTCCTGATGACAGGTCTATCAAACTTCAATGCCTTTATCTATCAATGTGTAATATTTGATGTAATTTATGAAAGAAAAAACTACAACGTATAAAGGTTTGTATCTAAGATAAACAGCAAAATCAGCATACGTCTCTCAATAAAGGTGTGGACTTAATGACCCTTTCAATTTCCTAATTTTTCCTAATTTTTCTTTTTCCACCATTCTTTTCTTGAGTTCACCCTAAAACTAGAACTACAACAGCAACTACAGCAAGATTCTAGGATCATTGTCTCAAAACTTATAACATCTAACGCTACCTTTTCGTATTTCAACTCAATATTTGATTTTAAACAAGCAATAGCACGTAAAATCTTCAAGCTTTAATTGTTTAACTCCTTGTACAGGCTTATGAATCCAACATCAAACTCTTTGTAAGAATTCAACTTCAAACGATAACGACTCAAATGTTCATTCTTAGATTACAAATGTAATTGCTACACTTGATATGATATTGAGAAGATAAACATCTGAAGGAACCGATGTTTCAGTGGACAAGACAAAATTTGCGAGACGGACAATATTGTGGATAATTGGCTTATTAGCTCAGCGCTTTGTTAGCAACAAGGCCTGTTTTTCCGGGATTTAATGGTACAATTAAGAACGCTCTCTGTGAGTTGGAATGATCAAACGGACTGTTTTTCAGACGACATTATGTCTGGCGTGATTAAGGCTCGTTAAAAAAGGCTCCCCAGTCAATTATTTTCGTCAGAAATCTTTTCATTTACAAATACAGTCCGCATTTTCCTACCAAAATGCAGTCTATATGAATTATTCAATCAATAGATTAATCAGTTAGTGAATATCTTTATTGTAAGATTTTGTCAGTACAGGTCACAACAAATGCTTGTCTGCAAGAGGCAAAACCACATATCTCGAAAGTTTTGCGTGCACCATGGTCTGATGCCCAACACGTATAACCTAACTTCCAACATGAACTTCTACCAGGCACAAGAGACCGTCTGTCAGACGTCCAACAACTGCTTCATTCCTGCAAATTCGCATAAATTGTTTGATGGCGTTTAAGGAGACCATTAGATAAATGGGAAGGGGCATCTCCCTAAACCAGCCAGGTCATACACCGTTCTGGGCACAACGAGAAATTGATGCTTAAGGAATCTCAAAATGACAGATTCAATGGAGAAACATTTTAAACTATTGAAACCATTTTCGGACTCTATAGCAATATAGGTACAATAAAATCGTCAAAGAGATCTTATGTAAGGCAATTGTGCATTAAATCCATTTTTCGTTAACGTCTGCAATTGGGGGGTAGTGAAATGGTAAAAAAAGTTGTTTCTAAAGCTCACTATTAGTAAGCTAATGGCCCTAACATGTCACTAGCACTGAAAGGTGCTAACACTTTCCCATAATGCGATATTGGCCTTTTAACATGCTGATTTTATTTCTATTTTAGTGATGTCAAAAAGGAATGTTTAATTAACCACAGAACGATTGCAACATGACGTAACCATGGATACAAACAGTTTTGCTGATTTTTCTCCAAGCAAAACTTTTCTAAAGAAATTACAAAATTTTATAACGATTACGTTTTATGGATTGTACAAAAATTAAGAACACCAAATTATATGTCTTGGTGTGAAGACAAAAGTAGCTTCATTTCCATTTCATATATGTTGATATGTGTTCTCGGATCCGTGGTATATATTTTTCATTTGTTAAGTTCTTCTGTTTCTAGCGTTATGTTGTCATATTTTTTTATAAAGATGCAAGAGAAATTGCAGAAATGACCGCCACGTCTATAAAACTAATAAGCATAATTTTTAGTATCTGCATCCCTCTCCGTTTGAACTAGACATTTTGATTAGTTTTGCATGGACGATGAAACGTTCAGATATCTAATTGGTCTACCAGGGTCTGATTATCTGTTTACTCATGATGTATCCATTATATGTTGACAGGATGTGGATAAAAGCACAATTAGTGTCGCCTGGGTGGTGATATGGTCTGTCGTGACAACTAACCCGAAGTTTATTACAATTTCTCATCGTTCACAGCCATAAAGATACACAAGTCGTTTATTGTCTTCTACTGAGTTTTTTTGCATGTTTTCGATCATTGTGCATGTGACGTCACTGATTTGTGTTGAAACCCAGTAATCAGTTTTTTTTATTAGATTATCGCATTTATTACTTTACATCAAATAAGGCTTGCCAAGCTCCATTTCTATAATAGCTCTGGCCGACATGCACTTGTTTACAGTCGGTATGGTCTACTAGGGCCTAACGTATTGCAGCAATTCGACAACTTTAAGCTTGCATCTTTCTAATTGCAAACTTTTACGATCCGTGAGAATTTTGAACTTCTTCTCCAGGTGGTACCATGAATACGATTTAATCGTGTACTCGATTGCCACTGAAAACCGTTGCTAAGAAACAGCAACGCATTTATTTGCAATAGATTTACCCAAATCAGTTTATGGTCACGTTGGATGAGCTTGGGTCTGAGATAATAGACAGACGCAGACAATTTAGCGTCTTATTTGAAGTCCCTGTGGCGATAAGATTTCTTTGAATTGCTCATCTCCTTGAGGCGCGTCAGAAATTGCTTATTAAGAACTCATCACGTCATTTATGGCGTAGAAAGCCAGACGTAGCGTATTTTCCATCGTCTCTCAGTCGGGTCCACTAAGAGTTACGATATGGCCTTGAATATTTGACGATGCAGTTTTATCTTTCTTCAGTTTAGCATTTCACTCTTTATATGATTTGACGTTTCAAATTCTACATCAGTTCTTACTCAACATCTCTTGAAGCATTTTCTTTTTCGTTTGTATATTTTACAATTACTCCTCCTCCTGTGTGGTTTCTTTTGGTTGGTCCCTCAGACAGGACATTTACCATTTAAGGTTGTACAAAACGCTTTGTCAAACGATCCCATTTCCGTCATATCAGATGAGAGAGAATCCGCCCGGGGATAGTAGTGGGAAGAACACTGAGAGATCTTGCATCTTGGCACAGGATTTTTCAGGTATGGTTCATCTTGTTTGTTTCCTTTTTTCACGTCATGTTTCATTCGTTTCCATTTGATGCAACTCATGGTGGCTATCATTGCAATGAGCCATGGACGTGAATTCTGCTACAGAGCAATACTTTTAACTGAAGCCTCAAGCAGACGTTTTCAATATGGCAACAGTTCATATGATACATTGTTATGGTAGCCAACCAAATTTTAGTTGTAACAGTCACAGTGAAACTTAGGTCCTTTCAGAATATAATTGTTGTTTGTATGGTAGTAGTAGTAGTAGTTGTTTGTATAGTCAGCTTACATGTATATCTCCCGGGAAATGAATTCCAAATTTGCCTTCAAATCATCTGAAACGCCGAAAATCTAAGAAAAATGTCTGATCATAAAAACAAAGATACCACACTAGATTTTTTTCCTTCTAAAATCTGTTTTCAAAATATGGCTCAGCCTACCTTCAGTACTAGTACTATATTGCCCGGTTTTGGACTAATGATGGTATTGGTTTACCAGACAGCAGTTTATATACCGAACGTATGTTACAGCATTTCAGCTCAGTCACGGATCGTCGAATGACAAATAACGTACTCAATATGGTCATTGCTATCACCCCAAGTAATAAGAGTCTTCGTTGGAACTGCGTCAGTACTAACATTTCTGTGAGCCGTCTATCAGTCTTATCTCTCTGAAGTCTGCGCTCGAATGTTTACAATATTAGCTTTCACATTACTCAAAACGATCGCTCACCTTATTCAAACTATATTTTAATGTCAAAGACTTCTACTGATAATTTATGAAAGGGAAAAAGGGCGGCAACAGCTGTTGTTTAAAAAGGTATACAAGAGGGACTTAAAGGCCATTGATTAAACACGGAGCACTGGGAGCACCAGTTCCAGATGGAGATGCACACCGGCAGGCAGCTAAAATCAGGAGAAGCTAGAGTGATGCACAACGCAGAAAAAAGGGGATTAGGAGAAAAGATTTTGCAACAGAAGTGAGCTTGACTAAATGTGGCAGAGACTGATTCTCGAATAACGCTGTTTTGTCAGAACCGATGCTGTAGGGCTGGCGTGAATTAGGATTTCTTAAAAGGTAAATGTTTGCCGACAGAGGCCATTTACCACTTTGATGTTATGACGTCAATGTTTTTAATGATCTGAAAACATCACACGCACTTAAGAGTAGAAAGAGAATAAGCTGTAAATCATATGTTTTCTTTTTACCTCTAGAGCGACATCCGATTTGAAAACCAGTGGAACGACAGAGCGAACCGGAGTCAGAAACGATGAACAACACAACAAGCTACTTCGGAGACGAAGTGCTAGAAGTACCGGTCATGAAACACTCGACTGCAGTCACTGTGGTCATCGTGATGTTTTTTGTCGCCATTATTTTGCTAAGCATTGTGGGTAACGCTCTAGTCGGCATCGTGGTGGGACGTAACCAGAACCTGCGCAGTGCCACCAGCTACTTCATCGTGAACTTGGCCCTGAGTGACCTCATGGTGACCGTGCTGTGCATGCCTGTGACCTTGGTCAACCACATCTTTACAGGTCAGTTATTTATCGTTTTTTGTCAATAACAAATTACAGTAAAAAACAAAACTGGTCTTTTCCTCCTTGTTTAATTTCAGGTGTTCAGATGAAGGTTAAATGACCCACTTTCTTCCGGTGTTTATGGTAATATAACGCCCTGCCAGTGATCAATACCCACCAAATAAACCACCTGGAAGCTCAGAGTCCGTTGCGTTTTTTTTTCTAATTGCTGGTCGGAGAAAAAAAAGCCAACAATAAGAAAAAAACATCACAAACAAGATTGACAACATAAAAAGATGTTGCCATGGCGACGGTGGTCTCTGTTAACGTTTTCGTTTTTAACATGCAAATAAGGACCTCGCATAAGCGGCATAAATCATATCAGTCGATCACATTCTCTACCAAAATAACACAAGTTGTCCAATGTATGAAAATCTTGTTTTCACAAAAAAGATATCGTACCATTTCCTCATAAATTATGTAAATGAGGCCCTCTATGCAAGATTTGTGTCTAATAGTGGCCACATTTACTTAACTTCCAAATGGTGCAAAAATTAAATCCCCATCATTTACCACTATGGATTTATAGTATTTTGTTATTGATTATGCAAATTAAGTATCAATTTGCATAGTTGATATCTATCGATATTTATCTCTTTCTCAGTTGCATATGTCATGTGTTTGAGAGTCCTATAATAGAATGCAGCTGATTTATTAACTGTCCTCATTAATTATGCAATTGGTTTGCATAATTGGCATATGATTATGTAAATCATCACTTAAGCTATCTACACACCAAAAATTATGATGATCCATCATCCCCTTCTTGCGTTATTCTTTCAAAGTTTGAGTCAAAATCAGCTCCTGCAGTTCAAAAAAAGCCGCTAGGGGGTCCAAATCTACAGGACATGTTTTCCTAACAAAGAGCTATCCACCACTTAAAAATCATGACTATAGCATGTTCAGAAGACGAGATTTGAAAAGTGAAAGTCCCCCTGCAGTACCATTGAAAGTCGCTAGGGGGCCCAAAATCCAATCATTACAAGGTCTCCCCCACAGACCTCCCCACCTACAAAATATGAAGACAATACATCCAGGCATTCTTGATTTATCATCCCATGGACTTTTTAAATTCCTGTACAATTCCTAGAATTCTTGCAATCTGCACACAATATAGTAAAAATTTGGCTCGCCCCTGAGGCGTCGCCAAAAACGGTAACTTAAAAGAAAATAGCCGGAAGGAGTCTGCAATGGAGGGTACTCGAAGCTCATTATAAACACAGTTAGAGAAAAGGTGGGTCAATAATGTTATTATCATACAAACCGAAACGAGTCGACCATAACTGACACAGACATTGTTCAAGTGCCATCGTGCATTACTTGCCGATCACGGCTTTCTTTCCACTAACCTATACAAGTAGTTATGACGTGATGGCTGCATAACCAAATATAGAAATTGAGTCTTGTGATTGGTCGACACATGTACAGCTTGGCTATGTTGATGAATAACATACATATGCAAAGACAGAGATTGAACGTATACTGATCATTTGGGGTAAGTATTAATGTACCGCCAATCAGATTTCAGTATAGATTGTATTAGGCTGATATGATGAGTACGGAACTGTCTGCATGTGACGTCTGTTAACAAATGTGAATCATGATTTCCTTAAGCCTTTCGTCAATTTCTATCTCAGTTTGTTCCAACTGTCCCATGCAATCAAATCATCGAGAAATGATGTGGAATGATTTTTGTATGATTCAATATCAGTGCTAGCCAGCTTTATGGAAATGTAACGATAAGATTCTAGTCTTGAATTACACTGTTAATCATTGAGTATGCAGAGAAACTCATGCATACTGATTTTTTTTCTAATGAAACCCCGAAACGATATGTTACACATCATTGACTATATATCTACCAACAGCTTGATAATACATGTGCTATAGTAACTGACTTGAAAGTTTCCGTCTGAATTATGACGAAGTAAGCTGTTCTGTTTCTTCTGATCCTCTGTTGAAAATGCACCAAAAACTATCATTATTTCTGTAAGCAGTAACCACAGATGGTAGCCTAAGTTACGTACATTGCCATCTACTCGTAAATGTCTGTCAAAGCCTGGGAATCTTTGCGTCAAAACTAGAAATACTCTCGGGAACAAAATTTGTAATTTCATCACGTTTGCATTGTTTCAGCCCAGGTTACACATAGCCGAACATGGCTCCCGAACGCAAGCCGACTCGGGTCGGCGGTAGTTCGGGAGCAGTCTGACCAGAATTAGGCCACGCCTATATTAGGCGCCGAACATGCGCCGAATCTGCCCCGAACATGCGCCAAACATGTCCCAACCATCTCCTAACCAATACACGGTTTACCCCCAACCAAGCCCCGAATGCTTCCCAACCTACTCCCAACCATCCCGACCTCTAGCCGAATCTCTCCTGACTAATTCCCAACCAGTTGCTAACCCTCTCATGAATTGAAATTGACACATTCAGCAACTTTCAAAAGAGGGTTCATTTTCAGTTTTAATAAAAAAAATCCACTCTTCTATGTTGTTAACATTACCAAGACATCGAATTTGGATCAAGGTTAGCTTAAATAAGACTTTTAGCTTTCTTCTCTGTTTTTGGTCGTATGAAGGTCGGGGCTGATTCGCCAACGTTCTGGTAATAGTCAGTTTAGTTGGGAATGAGTTAGCCGAGATTTATCTACGGCCTAGGGGTGAGTTATTGGTAGGTTGGAAACTAGTTTGGTGTAAGTCAGCAGTGGTTATAGCGTAGTTAAGTTTTAAATTTTACTGCTGACTTGCTCCCGAACACCAGCCGAACACTAGCCGAATACTAGCCGACCGTGCCGAAAACTAGCTGAACACTAGCCAACCGATTCTAGAACCTCCGCCAGAGCCGAATGTTTTGAAATTTTCAAAACATTCGGTTGGCGCAGCCGAACACCAGCCGACTCAGCCGAACGCTAGCCGACTCAGCCGAACGCCAGCCGACCTAGCTCCCGAATCACTCCCGAATCACTGTAACCATGGTCGGGGGAGAGTCGGGAGGCCATGGTCGGCTATGTGTAAAGCCTGAGTTACACATAGCCGAACATGGCTCCCGAACGCTAGCCGACTCAGGTCGGCGGCAGTTCGGGAGCATTCTGACCAGTTTTGGGGCCACGCCTATCTTTGGCGCCGAACATGCGCCGAAGATGCGCCGATCATCTCCTAACCAGTACACGAATTACTTCCGAATGGGCCCCGAATGCTTTCTAGCTTACTCCCAACCATCCCGACCTCTAGCCGCAGACTGCCGAATCTCTCCTGACTAAACCCCGACCGATTGCAGACCCTCTCACGAATTTAAATGGACATATTCAGCGACTTTCAAAAGAGGGGTCATTTTCGGTTTTAATTAAAATAATCCATTCTATTATGTTGTTAACATCACCGAGAGATCGAATTCGGATCATGGCTAGCTTTAATACTGCTTTTAGTGTTCTTCTTTGTTTTTGGTCGTGTGAAGGTCGGGGGTGATTCGCCCACGTTCCGATAGTAGTCACTTGGTTGAGAATTAGTTAGCAGAGTTTTGTCTACGGCCTCGGGGTGAGTTATGGGTAGGTTGGAAACTAGTTGGGAGTAAGTCAGTAGTGTTTCTGGCGTGGTTAAGGTTCTAATTTTACTACTGACTCAATCCCGAATACCAGCCGAGCACTAGCCGACCGCGCCGAACACCAGCCGAACACCAGCCGACCCATTTCAGACCCTCCGTCCAGAGCCGAATGTTTTGAAATTTTCAAAACATTCGGCTGGCGCAGCCGAACACCAGCCGACTCAGCCGAACGCCAGCCGACTCGGCCGAACGCCAACCGAGCTAGCTCCCGAATCACTCCCGAATCACTCCAACCATGGTCGGGGGAGAGTCGGGAAGCCATGTTCGGCTATGTGTAACCTAGGCTTAACCTGGGCTTTATATATGGCCGACAGACGAGCTAGTCTCTTGTTGAACTAGTCCGGTACTCTGGACCAAACCAGAACCGATTTCTTATAAACAAATCCCATGTTTTTACACGTTGGCACGGCACAACGACATTTTGTAGTCATTTATGAATCTTTAGCGTAACCCCTTCAGCGGGCGACTGCCGAAATTTACCTGCTAAGTTCTTCAATAACAATCATGCTCTTATCAGTTTAACGCTTGAGATCAGTTGGGCTGGCTAAAAGGGATTTCTCTACAGCTATAAACACGCGTTCATGTCACGGGGGGGGGGGCACTTTTAGAGTGCACACTCGTAGTAAAACATGAATGAGACATAGGACCAAGAGTAACGTTATACGTCTGAATTTGATCCACTGTGGACAATCCATTTTGATTTTGTATGCAGGATGGCGCTTGGGAGAGTTGGTCTGCAAACTGACCAGTCTGCAGGGCGTGGCCGTGGCCGCTTCGGCCTTTACTCTTGTGGTCATTGCGGTGGACAGGTCAGTTTTGTTCACATATTCTCAAAAGAAATCTTGATGTATTTGGGATTTAACCACATATTCAAAGGGACATTAGTGGCCGGACGTTTCAGAAACCTTTTAGCTACATGTATACTCATGGCTTATAATGGACTCCACTGGTTCTAGCCGCATTGACATAATACACTCTTGAGGACGGTGCTAGTAACTGAAAGGTCACTGAAACGCCTGCAGATCGATATAAAATCCCTTTGGCTGTGTCGCAAATAAGCCAGTTTATACTGGTTTACCAACGTGATGAAACGACTTACGTGGAGAAGAAACCTCCATGTTGCTTACGTTATCGTAATATTGGATGTGTATGCCAAATAATTTCATCAAATGAACATAATCTATGAATTAAATATGGTTTGAAAGAAAACAAAGTACGCATGAAAAATCATCATCACCATGCCAGAGTTAGCCTGAGTCGTCCTGTTTCAGTTCCAGGCTCTACCTTCACAAAATATTGTACTTCTCGTTTGGTGAAGGTAGAGCCTGGAACTGAAACAGGATGACACTCAGGCTATCCCAGAGTGTGGCTTCAATCCTGAGAAGGAACCCCTCCCTTGTCTGGCCATGTAACTTAAGGGCCCAGGTGTTGAAATACACTTCTTTATCATTCAAGTTCGTAAGAATTATCAGTGACGTCTTCTGTCGTTTGATGAGCGCTCAACGGTCGCCACCTCAGTGGAAAAGAGGCATTGTTACTCTCCAAGAGGAGGTAGGTGGGGAGGATTGTGACCTTCTTATCATACTCCTCATTTTTCGTCTACCCACGTAAGTGGGGCCTGCGGACAGAAAACGCGGCATATGATAAAGAAGGTCACAATCTTCCCCAACAACCTCTGCTTGGAGAGTAGATATTATCAGTTAATTGTAGACCCATTCAAAGCAGCACACTATGTATGTAACCTTCTTGTTTTCCGTGGCACCTGTACTTCTCGTACATACATCGGGAATATCCTTTCCTGTACAGTTTGCACCCTATCGACATCACATGAAAGACTGTGATTTTTGTCCCGTCCTATCAGATACCGTGCCGTTATGGACGCCATGGCGCCGAAACTGAGCGGACGCCAAAGCTTGGTCATCGTGAGCGTCATCTGGGTGCTGTCTTTCGCCGTGATGGTACCTCACGCATTGGTCCTGGGTACCGCGGAACGATACCACGGTAAAGAAAACGACACCATGGTCATCTGTAAGGAGTGGTGGCAATCGGACAGCCACAGACAGGCCAACACACTCGTTGTGTTCTTGTTCTGTTACCTATTCCCTTTACTAACGATTGCCATTCTGTACATCCGAATCATCATACGCATCGGGCTTCGACCCAAATCTTTCGGCACGGAACCCAGAACAGAAAGACAGAGACAAAAACAACTGGGATACTCCGACAAAAAGGTCACGATGATTCGTATGCTTATACTGGTGGTTGTGCTCTTTGCTCTGTCCTGGTTACCGTATCACTTGGTGATCCTTCTGGTTGACTTCAAACATTTTACAAATGTAGACATACAAAGTGTGTATTTATACGCTTACCCTGTTGTTCACTGGTTAGGGTATTGCAACAGCACGATGAACCCAATTTTGTATGGCTACTGTAACAGGAATTTTAGAAAGGAATTCCAAGCCCTCTTAGGAAACTTGGGGCATGATTTCCTAGCTACCGAAACGCCCAACGAAATGCCGATGAATTCTAGGAACAGGCGGGCAGGTCTTTCCTCCCGCCGCACGGAAACACTGAGAAGCGGGATCACGGGGAAAAGTCCCACAGTTGTCACAGCGGCATGCAATAAACCTACTGTAGTGGTCATGATGACTACTACGGTGTGAAAGATAATGTATGATGATCTAACGAGCCAATATTCCTTCAAACAATCTGTCAGGAAAATATTGGTAGCACAGTTGTTTTTTTTTAGTTCCTCTGCAGCCTTCTTCAGGGCAATACTGACTGGTTTACTTGCCACTGCTAGATGGCATTGTAGTGAGAAGGATGTGGTGCCAAACGGCACGTGACTTAGTTTGTATCCCCCCACCCCCAAAACGATTCCTGGCTGGAGTAGATATACTGTTCCGTACCTCCTTCATGCAGCAAGTGCATCTTTTGTCCTCTCTATTTAGTAGAAGTAGTCGGTTTTATAATGTTCTTAAGAGGATGACAGAAGAACTACTGACCGGTCAGCAGGTGAATATCTCCTGGTTGTGTGGACATAATCGTGTAATCCATTCAATTAGAAGCCTGATGAAACTATTCATGAATATAATGTGCTGTGATCGTCATACAAATTTCAAAAGCACAGTTTTTTGCTTAAACATCTCTGGAGAGCTATGAGAAAGAAATTTAGCGTCATCCACATAATCGAGAGAAAGAACTATTCAAATGCTAGTTAGCATGATTCGCACCATAAAACCATATAAAATCACAATAGCTAGCCAGTTACTACAAAAGTTCAGCATTGTCATGATTTCCAAAAGATACAGGATAACACCAGTATTTAGCCCATGGCTACTTCCCCTCAGCCAATGGGAAGCCCCGATTTTCTGTGGTTATATCCACATAGTGTGGGGTATCAGAAAAGTGTGAGTGATATCTGTGGGTGATATAGAAAAACTGTGGGTGATATAGAAAAACTGTGGGTGATATAACCATGTGACCTATTCTGACCAATCCCTGCTCTGATTTCTAATTGCCCGGGGATTTGGGACTCTCCCCATATGTTTTACAGACCTTGTCTGTGCTAGCCTTGCAGCTGTTACTTGTTTGTCAGCATGTCCAGCAAAAAGAGAGATTTCTGGACTTTCAGGACAAAATAAAGTAACATTTAGTAGAGCTGCTGAACTAGGGAAGCTTCGGGGAAGCATGCCATGGGCTAAATTAGATAGCTGATGGTATTGGCCTCGATATCTGGATATAACAGCAGTCCCGCCACCTTGGGGTTTCTAGTCTCCACTCGGGCTTCGCCCTCGGGGAGACTAGAAACCCCTCGGTGGGCGGGACTGCTGTTATATCCAGATATCTTGGCCACTCCCATCAGCTATCTATTACTTATGTAGGACATCACTGTTAGACATTTGAAAGAACAATAAGAAATAACAGGCATATCAAGGCCTCCGCCCCTGAGGAGTCGCCAAAAAGTTTGAATTATTTGTCGTGGAGACCATTAAAAAAAGTGCGAATGCTTGTCCGCAATGTCTAACCAAACTATCCTCTTACCAACATTGAGGACACCAATAATGGTATATGTATGAAATCTGTGTCGAGAAACAATATGCATAGCATGTTGCCTTTCCTTTTATAGCCTTCTAAAATTTATCATGTCATCTTGAAACAGCACCGAGCTGGAATAAACACCTTGACAAAAGGCTGTTATATATCATTTCCTTGCTATCTAAGCCCGGGCCCACTCTGATATTCCCTAGGCTCTAGATGGTGATGCATTTGCTACTATTGTAGCGTTAAATCAAATTTTTCAAGCACCAGTGTATCTGTATACCATGGTTCAGTTGTCGATAACACAGGCGTAACTACGTCAGTTAGAATGTTTGAATTTCAGAGGAAAGAATTAGTATCAGTTTTGTCGAACTGTTGTGATCGTTACATTTTTGAGAAAAATTATTTTTTGTTCAAACTGTGGTGAAAGAAGTCTGTATATTTACATTATCATCGAATCAAAAATGTTTGCGTAAATGCCCGTTAGTTTTTGTGTATTGAAGGTGCTAGTAGATACGACATGGAACCGAGAGACGACTGACTGTCACTGATAACTTACCTTCCATTCTTTATGTTCATAGATATATTCTAAGCGCTTTGTGAGTAGTAAAGATTAGTAACGGTATCCTTGCTAACAGCGTTGGACTCATATCACAGGGTAGTTTTGCCAGAGGCACTTCTTTGATAAACGTCTTGTACTGCCGTAGCGTCATTGATCTTCGTTTGATGGCTTGTCATGAAGAAATATCTCAATATGTTTTTTTTTCTACAATTCACTATCATGTACTGTACTGTTACCATATTTCTACATGTAGTAACAAATGCTGGTTATCATTTCGAGGAAAACAGACCTTGATATTAATTTTGTTCAGCAAGTAACGTTATTGTCTAGTGATGAATAAAGTGTTTATTCATATTTATTTTCATTTTGTTCTGCCTATTCAATCCAGCTTCTTTTTCTAATGTTTAAAATGTAACATGTTGTTGTTGCATCAAAATTAATTTACCATCCCATAATCTATAGTATCAATGTGTATGATGATATAATAGGATTCAGATTTCAAAGACATTTTGTGCATCGAACACGACAACCATACCCTTTTAGACACGTATGAATGGGGCAATCAGAAAGTACTGAGCCTATAGCTAGCGCTGGTGCACACGGAATAAAGCGGTATATAACATTTAGGTCGCAAATAACGTTCTATCACTCTCCTTTCACTGCTCAAAAGGGCATCGCCAGCATAAAAATGCTTTGAAATTTGGCTGTAATTGATAGAATGCTTAATAGTTTAGTTGAGGCAAGTCGGTTCATTATGAGTTCGGTTATCCACTTTCTTGTTGTCCTAATCTCGAAATAAGCTACAGGGAAGACTTGTCCTCAACCGCCTTTGGTTTCTCCTCCGAACGTCCCCATTGCCAAGGCCACTTCCACGGTTCCGTCTGCGCACATTTGAACTTGATGTTGTCCGTTCCGTCGTGGTATAGCACGAACTTGTTTTCGGCCTGTCCAGAACGGATGGGGTACACTTGGCCAAACTTGTCGATGATTAGTAATTCAGCATTCTGCCAAACCTAGGAAGAAATAAAAACAAGTGTAAAGGTCATAGGTCAATCAGAAATCTATCAGAAATCTATCAGAAGCAGGACGGCGATGATCTGAAATCAAATGTCATGCATATGAAAAACATCAGGGAACGAGATTGCACCGTCTCGTTCCCATCATTTACTTGATACTAGTACCACAAAAGTGATTAGATGTAAAAAAGATAATTCTTGAGAGCGAAAACATGATATCATTGATAACTCCTATTTCTGCTTTACTAAAATTGTCTAATTGAAGATTGACGCACTCTGGAATAAAGAACCAATTGAGGTCTAATTCGATGGCCATTATCATGATGATAATCATAATAAATCTATTGCTCAATTACTCAATCAATTCTAAAAGATTACATATAATTCTTCAAAAGCGGCTTAACTCAAATTTCAATGAGTCACGGAAAGCCAAAAGACCTTTGCGGCTTTAGTATGCTTTGGTAATTAACATAATCTTAGAGTTGCGCTTAGCAAGCCCTCAAGGAAGATCCACTTCAAATGATACTGATCCTCGTGGGAAAGGTTGTTAAGTTTAACCCTTATACATACATATTACCTGAATGGTTGATATTATATATCTACATGGACCCCCCTATTTCTTGTACTAGGTATCTACGCTAAGATATAAATTCCTCAACATTTGTTTGAATAGTCTGTAAACGTGTTATTTCACATCAGAGCCAGGAATGGAACGCGTTGCTGCAGATTTTTTATGTTAGTTTTGTTTAAAATATCTAAAAAAGAAAGATAGATAAAACTTTGCAAAGCATGCGTCTGACTAATTCATAGCAATGACTCTATTTAGTGCCAAAGTCCAAATGTACATCATGATGATATTTAAAAAAAATCAATGAGAAATGATATAAATGTGTGAAATGGGTGAGTTGAGTGACATTTGTGGGTGACACATCTAAAATAGCAGACATAAATAGTATAATTGAAAACATAAAAAAAGGAGGGTGATACGTACAAAAGTAACGTTGCTTATATACCACAGTACTAAGTACATTTCTGGTGAATATAGACATAATACACAGGAACACGAAAATGAAGCAAAACGGATACGCAGTGTCACCTTCCCCAGTAGAGTATGCCCGCCTAAGGCTAAACAAGGCATGGTGAAAAGACTGACATTTACGCAGCAGGTCCATATTCGATGAAATGATTACTTGTATTCAGTACAGACTAGATAATTTTTTCTTTCATTACGATTTGTAATGAACGTTATAGAACTCTTAATGTGCAGTATTAGAGACCCTAGGCTATCATTTTCGTTCATTTTTGTTGTAATTTTTGTTCACCTCAGGGGTTTGACTCTCCAGGTGTGTAATGGCCCGCTGTAGGGCGGTCCTCAGTACTGCGGCCCGGGCTGTGACGTCAGCGCCCTCGTTCCCAACTTTCTCCACTATCAGCTTCCCCAAGACTCTTTTGTTGATCTCGTTCACAGTCACACCCTGAAACGTATGGCAATGACGTCATTGACCCCATAAAATCTAATATAAATCAACACACACGATGCTGACTGCACAAAATTGAGTAAAAATAGTACAGTAGAAAGTCAAATAATACAAAAAAGCAGCTGTAAACTCAGGAAAACAAATGAAATGGCAAAAAATGCCATCTCGATTTCTCTAATTGATATATTGTCGCCTCATTATGTCGAATGATTGTATTTTTTGTACAGATTCTATGATTTTTTTGCAAGTAGTTCCTGTCCTAATTCTATAGCTTTGTTGCCATTGGCACCGATTCAGGGACAGTGCTTCTATCAGTTGTCACAGTGGAAGTTTGCAGCTTATTTTGAGAGTCAAACAAAGAATACAAGAAAAACGCAAAGAAACTAAAAGATTACTACTTCTAGCCATGTTACAGCCACAGCGTAAGAGTGTTCAAACGTTTGTTCAATTTCAATGCCAACATGGCGCACTCGTGAGAGATGAGTGCTGATCACTCAAATCATCTGCGGGAACAGCTAATTGCGCCGATGAGTTGTTCTGAGACCATTTAGGCGCCGCTAAAACCAGCAGGACAAGATAACGATGGCTCCACTGCACTAAGAACCCCCTTAAGTTCCATCTCTTGGTGCCAGGAAGGCGTGAATGTGATGCTACAATTAGCTGGCGTTTCTTACTCGAGCTTCTTTGTCTCTAGAGTGCTTGTCTTTCGTTTCAACTAAAATCTGCGCTGGCTTTCTAGAAATCTCATGCAAGTTACAAAAATTGTAGTCTGAGAGGATGGGCGCCGGGTGATTACCAGGTTCGCTAAGGTCATTTATGCCCGACGATGATCAGCTCTCATCTACACGTGCGTAGTCATACAAAAATGGAGAGAAGTCGTGCTCTGTCTCACGTCACGCAATTAGAGAAAGCTTTAAGTACAAATCCTCCACGGGTCAGGGCTGGGAAGGTCACACATGTGCACGTAAATCATATCAAGTTGAATTTCTGGTTGCAGCGCATCGCCCAATGTATCATGTCACTTCACCGTGGCACCCCGAGATTTGAATATCATTCCGCTTCATGAGACGGAATAAATGGTTTGAGGGAGCGTAAGCGTGCTGGTTCTATAATTCATACAATAGACATACACTAGTACTGTGTTGATGTAGTAGCAATAGCACCTAAATTTTGCCAAGTTAGCTCTTCAAGTCATTTAAGGTAAGCCTCTGTCCGCTGTCAAAGACAATGTTAATTATAATTGACGTCTTTCTCCTCTAAGGCGCTGTGGTACAAGGGCGCCACTGTTACTCAGCGAAATAAATCAGAGCTGCAGCTAATGGTGCCCTCGTATTGATCTTGATGCTGATTGGTCTAATAGAAAATATCGATCGTCCAATCAGTAAGACCGATAATTGCTTAGCGGGAATATCACACTAAGTATGTACCCCTAATCTTCATAACGATTGGTAGTTAAATGGCCAGTGTCAAGTCAAGTTTATGGTTAATTCTTCACTGGCCCAGGCCAATCAGCAATTGATTAGAAATGAACATATATGGATGATATATGATTGGTGTTCCCGCACAGCAAACGCTGCTATATGCTGATTGGCCAGCGTACCATTGATTGACCAATCGATGCGTAGCCTTCAAGCTGCAGCATTCATTCTTTTGAGTGCTAGAGGTCGCTCTTAAATATACTAGTGACTATTGTGTCATTCCTCATTAATCCGCTTAGTGACGCCTTTGTCACGCACTGAAAATATGAGTGCTGGATTTTGCTGATAGTGTTTGCAGTATCTTTTCTCGTCTCACTTCACAGATATCCAGCGTTCAAGCTTAATTAAATTTTTTGTCTAGTTTCTGATCGAGAGCAACCCACACATCATTGGTACCATAATTTCTCCAAAAGACGATATTTCACAGAATTAATAACTAAACAAAAGATCTCCTGCTCACCTGTTCCTGAATATCCCGTGCCACCGCTTCAGAATCTGTTGTTTTGTGGTCTGGACCGTCTGGAACAGTCGTGATACTGCTGGCCACTGAATCACTTGCTGAAATACTCGACGAATCGTCCGCATCTTCTGTCTGAAAATTGTCAGTATCATTAAAACCCCGGGCCTTATAAGGTCTTATAACGTTGTTTTAATCCTTTTGGCATTGAAGCCAGGATAATTCCCCTACACATCTAATTGAACGTTTACTTTTTATTGTTATGTTTTTTTCTTCCTATTCTATCATGTATCGCATAACTAAAAGTTATGATACCAGCCTCGAACTAGTGCTGCGTACCTAAGCGTAACATCTGGTACATGTACAGGTACCGGTACAGAGGTTTAGGTACAGGTCCGGACGTGTACCTGTACCTGAACAATTCTACATAATTATTAACATGTGTTCTTCTGAACTTCTTCAATAATGACATTATCTTTATTCAAAGAACATAAATAGGCCTCCTACCGCCAAACTCCCTTGGTCTTGCTAGCAAAACTCTTGGCCCTCCTAAAGGATATGTTTTATATTAGTTACACTGTCCCGATGTGTTACTTTGGTCATGTTTAGTGTCGCATGAGGCCAGGAGGTCAGGAGATCAGTCACAAAACAAGCATAGATTTGGTGTAAATTCATATCGGTACAGTACCCGGGTACTTCATGATCCGGTATTTTGGACCTGTACCCAATAGATTTTCACGGTACAGTACCGGTACACAGTACCGGTACGCAGCACTACCTCGAATCCTTGCTGAACCTGTGCAATCGTACAAAAGCGCCACTCAGTGGTCATGACTTGCATTGCAGACGCCATAGCCGTCGTCATTTTCTCCAGTAGTAACTCATGGCGATATAAATACTATTTACCGGCTAAACCTGCACACCAACTACAATGTATCAGCTACGTGTACTACACATTACAGGTTGCGAAGGAAGCTGTGAAGAAAGGCGCTTTGTTTTAGTTCTTTCTTTTAGTTTCACTTCCTACGCTATAGACCTTTCGCTTTCATACTCTTGGCGGTATGCGTATAATACCGCTACCCTTCCACCCTATAACAATTGGTGTACAAAATGGTGTACCATTCAAAGAAATACACTTTCTGTCAAGGACAAAAACGCAAACTGAGTACCTGTTTTGCAGTCGCATCTTCCTTGCTTGGTGGTATGAGGAGGTTGCCCATCTTAGCTTGTACGCACACTTAAGACGAAGAAACTTGCGTTCTGTTTACTCAAGGTTAGTTCATTAAATCCCTGTCCGGACGTGCACTGTACGCTGACAACAGACGACCGAAAGTGAAAGGTGAGGTCATATGTCTGACTCACACTGTTTTTAGTCTGTGTTCCCTGTCACGTGTTCTATTGTAACCAATAGCAGGGGAGGATATGTGATCAAAAAGCATTTTGGGACAACGAAACAGTCTGTAAGGCACCTGCCACACACAAGCACCAAATTCAGGTGAGTTCAAATTCGGTTGACAAATATCAGAATTTTATGCTCTGCATCTTAATAACTATGTGTCCTAAGTGCCTTATCAAGACATAAGGGTATATACTTTCAAACACTTTCAAAATGCTGTTGTGTGCGGCAAAACTGAGTGGGTACAAGCTCTTTTTAACCATTTGTATTTTTGTCGATTTTGCAGCATTGTCTTTGGATCCTGAGAGCGTTTTTGGTAAGAAGATGTCAGAATTAGCTATCGCAATAATTCTGCGTCAAAACTGTGGGTCATGTAGACATGTAGCGTTGTCGTTGTTATCCTGTGTCGTTTATTTTGCCACTAAGCTATGAACAATGCATGTGAAAGTGAAACCTTTACTTCCTCTTATCTACTACCGAAACTGTGAAAGTGAAAGGGGAACAACATACAGTATATGCATGATAATAACACGAATTAAAATTTCTATGGACAAAGAACACTGTGACATGCGTCAACCAGTATTGTTTTGGTTGCCGTCGATGAAAGTCTGTCATGGCTTAAATTTCATTCTTACAGTAACTAGCATTTTTGGCATACTAACCTATGTCCTTTTGTTTATCCATAGCTACGCAGGCAAAAGAAATTTGTCCAACACATTGTACTGTCTGGAATTGTCAGAATCATGACCAAGGTTAGTAAAAAGATATTAGAGACAGTACGTGATGATAGAAAATGATAGCGGGATGTTAGTTTCAATCACTTGATATAGTTGTGCATATGTTACCAAAAAAAAATACAAAAAAAGCTGCTCGTCGTAAGTCACAAGCATTGTTACCCCCACCTCACACATCACATACATTTGTCATTGAACGCTGTAGAACACACACAGACACCTCACCTGTTATAAACACACATACGCACACACACACAAACACACACACTCACACACACATGCACACAGACACATACACATACACACACATGCACACACACACATGTACACGTCGACCTCACTGTCATTTCATATTTCAAGATTGATTGACTCAGCATTAACCACCTGTTCCTCTTCTTAGGAACGCATTAATTGCCCATCAGGGGTAAACCCCACCGAAATTGCCACTGTCATCCACAAGGGGGTGTCTGAACGCGACAGGCTGCTCCTGCAGTATGCACTGGATAAAATCCTGAACCATGCACCCTGGGTCTGGAAGAACAGCGAGCTCACTGTCATCGGAGACGACAAGGAGTGGGTCTTCTACTGCGGCAGCCCATCCAACCTGTTCGTCGTGTACCATGACGGGAACGACGCCCAGGCCAGCAAATGGAGCAGCAGGGGATGGAAGCTGTTTCTGCACGAGGGGGCCAGCAACATTTGGAGCTGGGTAAAGGGGGTGGTAGAGAAATACGTCATCGGCAAGATTGACGGCTTGCTCGACACCGTCGCAAAGAAGGCAATAGAATGGTACAAGCTGCACTAATCACAATGTACCGTGATCAGAAGGAAAGGTGTAGATGTAACAATTCACAGGCACGTCACACCTTAAGTGCATGTTTAATGTTTATCTTTAGTAAATTCAACCTAATGTTAATGTTTTGCTTTAGGTTGACAAAGGTGATTTTCATCAGTAGCTTGTTTGTGTAAGGTATTGATTATTATTTTTGATCTACACGGTATAACCCAGCTGTCAACACCGCCTACAGTTAGATTGATATACCGCCTCATTCACTCCTGTTCACTGGTATAAATGACTGCAATATTTTGACTATGGTCTAACATTGAAACCAAAAGGCTTGTCGTGATTGAATATTGTATGATACCATGCTGGATACAGGGCAAGTCACTCCCATTGAGCTCGAGATCTTCTGGATAGAATATATACCAACAACCTTATACTGAGGGCAGGTAATCTTAATAGTCTTAATCATCTTGCAATGATGATAAAGTCTTGAAGAGTTTATATTTTGTGACCAGAAGTCTATCAAAGTCTAAGTAAAGAACTTCGACACTGGTTGTTTCTGACAAAGTTTACAAGTGTACATGTCTTCATTCAATTTATTCATGATCAGTACTGGCAATTCGGGGGGTCTCAAGGCAGCAGTCGGCAAGAAAAACGTGATTATAAACCTTAAAACTGCAAGGCGTGTGCTATGTCCATGTCTCAGTGTCTCCATTTCACGAATAAGGGACCTTGTGAACCTGCAGTTCTGCATAAAATCGTCATTAGCGTGGCGTTTACAAGACCCCCTAGGAATCCCATAGGTACCTGATTCTGCCATGTGTGTTCACCTTGAAGCACAGCACGCTGCCAGTGTATAATATGATAACGGCATCACAATGCTGTTTACTATTCGAAAATTGTGAAATGCTATAATTTAAGTATATTTTTGGTCTTAAGCAGTAAAGACAATCGTGAATTTGAATTTTCTGAGACCTATGGGCTCTTGCCCCGCAAATTTTCAAATCTTGACCAGTGGAGCCACATGCAAACAGCGCTAGCAGCCATAATTTTTCAAATACCTCTGGAAGCCGACACTTTCTCGTTGAAACTCGTCGCTAGAGAAGAGTTTATCAGCCCAGAAAAGACAGGAGAGTACAAGGATGGTTCGTCCTGCGTCTAGCTCGCCAGGACGAAGGGAAACTCCGGCACGGGGACCTGGGCGAGCTGGTGGGCCGGGCAGAGGACAGGGTGCCACCGCCCGAGGGCCAGCTTCGCGCCGGGACAACGACGGACAGGCAAGTCAGTAGAATCTTCAATTTTTCTAGTGAATTTTTTAGACCACAACTTTCAGCTGCTGTTCTTAACTCTTTCCATACCGTTTTACTGCATACTTTTCTTGATTGGCTGATTTTTTCGACCTATCCAGGTATTTATTATGGAGGGAGGGGGCGCGCAGTTGAATATTCATGTATCATCAAGGACATCATAACTTGATACAGTATAAAGGAAATGGCCATGAATATCAAGGAGTGAATACATGATATTTCAGATTGAGTTAACGTTGCATTTTTGATTTTGAATTTATGATGTTTCAGGTTAAGTTAGGTTAATTTTGATCTTGAATTTTATTACCGGTAGTGTCGGTAACTGCAAAGGAGGTCCCTTTAAACTTAGCAAATGTACTTTGTCATCTAAAAGTATATTCTGGTGAATTGTGAGTGGATCATGTCAGTTAATTATGATGGAACCGTTGAATTTTATGTAATAATTACACTTTACAGAAAGGAGGCACAGATTCCGTCCTGGTACAAGAGCTCTAATGGAAATCAGGAAGTACCAAAAGTCCACATCGCTTCTGATCAGAAAGTTGCCTTTTGCCAGATTGGTAAGAATTTTCTTTATTAGCTTTATCTAATCCAGTGGGAGTGGAGTATTGTCTTTGGCTTATCTGGCTGTGTGTCTATCTATCTATCTGTCTGTCTGTCTGTCTGTCTGCACGTGTGTGTATGGCTGTGTGTGTGTGTGTGTGTGTGTGTGTGTGTGTGTGTGTGTGTGTGTGTGTGTGTGTGTGTGTGTGTATGTGTGTGTGTGTGTGTGTGTGTGTGTGTATGGCTGTGTGTGTGTGTGTGTGTGTGTGTGTGTGTGTGTGTGTATGTGTGCGTGTGTGTGTGTGCGTGTGGGTGGGTGTGTGTGTGGGTGTGTGTGTTCTGTGATTTCCAATATACACAATGCAGCATGGCCATACATCCTCAGTGTTGCTATTTTTGTTTTGTGTGACGAACTGGATATTGAAGGGTTGCAAAGCAGTAAGGATTATCAAAGCAGATGAAGTCTGCTTCTGCTATAACTAAACCTTCTCTTGTCATGCATGCCTTCTTCATGATCAGGTGCGAGAGGTGTGTCAGGACGTTGGAGGAATGAACCACAGGTGGCAGGCCTACGCCATCATGGCTCTACAAGAGGTCTGTTAACCCAGTTATAAAGAACATTGTAAGCATAGTCTAGGAAAATGAAGTTCTCGCCCCAAGTGACATTTACTTGGCCAAATGTTTTGCACTTTTCCAGTAACCCCCTTCCTCATGGTGTCAGGGCCTGAGTGGACTGTATAATGCTTAATGCTGTGCAGCAGCCAAGCTAATGCAAATTAAGGTTTTCATTCAAGAACCTCATTTATCTAAAAATGATGATGAGTTAACAACCATTACCGTAAACCTGATGAAACTATTCACAGAACATTATTATAAGTCTAGCCTGTTTCAGAGTTGACATTAACTTTGATAAACTGTACATCATGCTCAAGCTTTTGAATAGTTGACTGGTAATACTACCTGCATTCACGCCACATATGTGATGGAAAGCGCCACCTTGTGATTGTCCCATAAACTACAGGCAGCTGAAGCATTCCTGGTTGGGTTGATGGAGGATGCTAACCTGATCGCACTTCATGCCAAGAGAGTCACACTCATGCCCAGGGACATCCAACTGGCCAGGAGGATTCGGGGGCCAGAGAAGGGGTTTTCGGCCACATAGATCTTATATCATAGGTGTATGTTTGGTTTTTATGACTTAAATAAGTATAAGGTACAGGTTTTAATTTATGATTCCCTATTATCATGGTTTGACAAAGTGAAGCTTCTCGACAACTGCTGAAACCTTAAGGATTTGCAAGTGGTGCCCCTAAAAATGGGAACTTTCGGAAATTTATCATGCTTAGCATTTTGAAGTTGAAGAGTGAATCTGACATGACTTGTCTTAAATGTTTTGTGGTACTGTTGTTGTTGACCTGATGAAAAATATGATGATGAACTTTTGGTTTTTGTTTCAACTGTTTTAACTCACTGGAGTCAAGTCACATTGCTTAGCCTGAGTGCCAGCCTTTTTAGCTTCCGTCCGCTACCCAAGCTCCGCTGCGCTACCCAAGCTCCGCTTTGGCGAGGAGCGGAGCTTGGGTAGCGGACGGAAGCTAAAAAGGCTGGCACTCAGGCTACACATTGCTCCCATCTACTTTTACAAAATTACAATGCTTTAACCTTTTAAATCATGACCCAGGAAACTTTCTTGCAAATCATGCTGATATGATTCTTAAAGTAATACTTAAAGTATATGTATTAACGTTTCGTAGTTGTTAGTACATGTAACGTTATATGTAACAGGTGTTATGTGAGTAGGTTGTATATTAGATTAAGACTTGGTGAAACCAATAAACGACCGTTATGATGATTTTTTGTTTCAAAGATGTTTTCCTTCCGTTTTTGAAGGGATACACAAACCGCAAAATGTTTTTTGACTACCATGGAAGATTTAGAAATTTGCTGCAGAAGGGCACATATTCTGAATGTTGCTATTGACCATTTAGCACTATCAATCTGCCAACAACACTGTCTCTATGCCAGCGAGAGGCTTAACAACAACCAAGGTTATTCAAACAACCAAACAAATCTAGACCTTCAATCGGACCATGAAATTGCCTCGGTCCCGTGTTGGTTCAGGGGGGCGGGGCCTTTGTTGTTTATCATCCAGCGTTCAATTAGGGCGTGGTCTGTGTGTTGAATGGACTCTCTCATTGTGCGCGTGGGGAACAGGTCAGAGATATAAAGGTTACCTTTATCATTCAATATCATTTCGATCCTTAAATTTTGCATTTAGTGTATTCATATAATGCATGATGGCATCTAAAATCGTAATGTGTCAAATTATGAATGCTTGCACGGATATCAGAATCATGATTTACGAAATGGTCTCGTCCAACGCACGAACAGAGGACCGCCTCAGTGTCTACTGCTTCCGGTGTCGACACAAGGAACCTCAAACGAACGTGCTGTAAAATATACATACATAACCAGGTTATTGTACAACTGTACAGCAAATATTTGCTAAAGAACCAGGTCCCGTGGTCCCACCATGCTCAGCTCAGTGTGGACCCAGCCCGGCCGGGAGACCAGGACAAGAGACCCGATGCTCGACAAGGAAGAAGACGAGCCCGAACACCGCGGGCCAGAACACAACATGGAGCCGGGGGAACCCAGGGACCAGTGGGCCCGGAAGGCCGAGTTTCTCCTGGCCATGGTCGGCTATGCTGTCGGACTGGGAAACGTCTGGAGGTTTCCTTACCTCTGCTACAAAAGCGGTGGTGGTAAGTTTCCTTTGTACACACCGCCATGCTGTCATATTTTTAGGTCGTAACGTTTGGTGCATGGCATTCAGGCGGCCCCGTCAAAGTCCGTTGGCGTCACAAACTGATCAGTCAAAAACATTTGCGATCTAACCTTCCAATAAATGGTCCCAAAATGTCTGCCTGCTTGGGTTAAATTACTGACATTTTTTTTTTGCTGTTCCCAGATGTGTTTAGACTACTACTGATAAATCTAAATATTACAAAACAGTTTTGTTGACATGGTCGACTTTATGGGACAGGTTCCGTTGGCCATGGGAACTAAAAGTCATAGTCAAAGAAATCTGATCCAGAAAGTCGGACATGTCAACAAAACTGTTTTGTGATATTTAGCCTTATTAGTACATAAAGTAGTAGTCTTAACACATCTGGGAAAAGCACCAAAAAAACTGTAAAACTCAGGTCTGACTACACTTCGCCCTGGTGTGTTTTCAGTTCCGTCTTGTGTTTTGCGTTATAATTTGATAAAACACAACCATAGATAAAGAAAGATGTCATATTATTCTAAGTGTTTCTACATGAAAAAATATAATTTCCAGCTCGGCAGTTCATCAATAATTACTTTTTCAGGAACTTCTTCAGGCTCATTCTGTTCATAATTTGTCTAGAATTTATTATACAGAACTAGCAGTTTTTAAATCTAATGCATTATTGAATTAGATAACAGACAAAGAAACATTTTCAACATTTAACTGGCATATTTTGGACAGTTGATGGATTTTAACTTTTTTGATTGCATATTTGTGCTCCCTCGCCAGCCATGCTTATAAAAGACTTGTGTATCTTTTTAGTTACTCTAACCATTCACAATGGGCTACTTGTAACATGATATGGAACTGTTTCACAAACCTGTTCAACAGGTATTTTTGGCGACGCCTCAGGGGCGAGCCAAATTTTTACTATATTTTGTGCAGATTGCAAGAATTCTAGGAATTGTACAGGAATATGAAAGTCCATGGGACGATAACTCAAGAATGCCTGGATGTATTGTCTTCATATTTTGTAGGTGGGTAGGTCTGTGGGAGACCTTGTAATGATTGGATTTTGGGCCCCCTAGCGACTTTCTATGGTACTGCAGGGGAACTTTCACTTTTCAAATCTCGTCTTCTGAACATGCTATAGTCATGATTTTTAAGTGGTGGATAGCTCTTTGTTAGGAAAATATGTCCTGTAGATTTGGACACCCCAGCGGCTTTTTTTGGAACTGCAGGAGCTGATTTTGACTCAAACTTTGAAAGAGAATAACGCAAGAAGGGGATGACGGATCATCATAATTTTTGGTGTGTAGATAGCTTAGATGATGATTTACATAATCATATGCCAATTATGCAAATCAATATCTGATTTGCATAATTAATGAGGACAGTTAATAAATCAGCTGCATTCTATTATAGGACTCTTAAACACATGACATATGTAACTGAGAAAGAGATAAATATCGATAGATATCAATTATGCAAATTGATACTTAATTTGCATAATTATTATGACAAAATACTATAAATCCATAATGGTAAATGATGAGGATTTCATTTTTGCACCATTTGGAAGTTAAGTAAATGTGGCCACTATTAGACACAAATCTTGCATAGAGGGCCTCATTTACATAATTTATGAGGAAATGGTACGATATCTTTTTTTGTGAAAATAAGATTTTCATACATTGGACAACTTGTGTTATTTTGGTAGAGAAGGTGATCGAATGATATGATTTATGCCGCTATTATGGGAGGTCCTTATTTGCATGTGGGCTAAAAACGAAAACGTTAACAGAGACCACCGTCGCCATGGCAACATTTTTTTATGTTGCCAATCTTGTTTAAACTGTGAGTGTGAACGTCTGTGCCTTTTGTAGAATACCATGATATGTGGCTATTGTTGTGTGATGATAAACATGTGAACAGACATGAATGAAAATGTGATCAATGCATTCTATGGCATTGCTTTTTATTTACCAAGGTGTGTCTGCTCTAAGCACTTATGTTGTCAAACTCTGTTTACCTCAATGACTCAGTGATTTTTGCTGGGTGTTTTGGCCTGAATGCTCTTACTTTGCAATTCTGTGTTGATACACATTTACAGGAAGACTTATGTTTTGAGAAAATATCAACAGAATATTATTTGCCGCTTCGAACACATTGTGAATCAAAGTGAATAAGTATCACCTTTTTGTGATATGCGATGCCAAAACACCATCAAAGGCTAGACATTGTAGCTCTGTCATGTTGTACATTTCACACTCTGTGTGGAAGTTCTACGTATGACTACTGTTTGTGTCTTCCCAAACTTTAGCCTTGAAGACGCTTAAAGTGTCCTTAAGATGTTTCAGAGTTTGGTAAATGATTACAGTAAATATCTAGCCTCGGCGACTGTTGTAGGGCTCATCCTTACTTTCTGTCTTGTACGGGCTTTATGCAAGTCAGCAAGTAAAAGTAAGCCCTGCAACAGATGCCATGGCTAAGTAAACATGGCCATTACTTGGTTTACTGCAGCATTAAGTGTAATGTCCTAAGATGTTCAGGTTGAAAACGCCCTGTTGGGTAAACTCACTGTCAGTGTCAGGTTTCTTAAGGTACACATTAGATCTAGACGGTAAGGTTGAAAACACCCTGTTGTGTGTACATGCACAGTGGCAGTGCCTAGTTTTCGGTGCACCTTATAGTCCTGATTATTCAAGGTTGAAAACATCAGTTGGTATCAGGTTTGAAAATGCATTATCATTATAAGATACCAACCTACAATTTGCAGAAAATATTTTCAGATTACACCTTTACAGGTAGAAATGCATGTTAACAACAAAAGATTAAGACCTTACATTATGAACAATAATTATAAGTCTATATGTTCATTATGCCTATGCCATATCATCTATATCATTGTACAATAAAAGATCATTTACCAGATACATGTACATTGTAGTCAGAAGATTTTGCTGACACAATTCGTATCCTATGTGATCACAATACTGTATATACTAGTATGTTTCTTTAAATGTACACACGCATGCTTTGAAAACTTTATGTGATGTTTTCCAGGTGCCTTCCTCATCCCTTACTTCATCATGCTGTTCCTGTGTGGTATTCCCCTCCTGTACATGGAGCTGGCAGTGGGACAGTACACACAGCAGGGGCCTGTGGGGGCGCTGGGCAAGATCTGCCCTCTTCTCAAAGGTATGATACCACAGACACGTGCACTTTTTTTTTTTTTTCCTCCTAGGTTTTCTATAATTTGTCTGACCGTGTGACCAATGACCAGTAGGCCTGTATCCTGAGTTTGAGAGAAAGAAAGCAATTCTCCAATTGGCAAATGTGTCTGGTGTCAGTTTTTAAAACCATTCTTTTTTGTCTCTCTCTCGGCTGGTGCAAGAACACTATACATGTATTACCTAATGGTTTGTGTTTACAATGACGCAGCAGAATGCTGTACTTTGGCCCCATTCATAGCTATTAATAAAAAAGCTCACAGTTGTATAACATTACAGTGTGCATGTGGCCTGCACACTGATTTCATAAAGTACATGTAATTAACACAAGCTACAGTAGTATTTTAATTTCCTGTGTGGAAAGCTGCCAGTATCTAATTCCATGTGATTAACAGTTGGGGTGGCAAAAATTTTGTATACTAAGCACTGCGTCCACACCGTCTAGTATAATTCGTAACTGGCCCATCACAATTTAGCCTAGACTGTTTGTCTAACCCCTTTAACCCCATTCATGTAGGCCCAAAGAGACATTTTGCTTCGTCATGCTAAACCGTGCAGGCGTTGAGTTATTTTTCAAGCATGTGTATCAAACGTGTTGCTAGCAGTAGAAGGCCTTTGATACATTATTTGACATTTGCTATTTGCTTTGTACACAGAATTACCTTAAAAGGGAGTTCCAAGTCAATAAAGGAATTTTATCTTTTGTTAGTTTTCAAAGCATACTGCGCATTGTTTAAAGAAACCCAGGGGTAAAAGTTTGATTTGTAATATTTTGATATGTGATGAATCATACATATCTTTCATGATAAGAAGACAATATTTTGGTCTATGATAACTGCAGAGTTATGAATTCTGTCTACTGTTCAGTTGTTCTACATGCAATGCATTTAAGTTCGTAATGATATCAATTTTGCAGTTGAAACAATGGGGTAGGTGAGCAATAGAGAACAAGCATTTTTACGGTGGCTTTGAGGTCGTGGTGAAGAGGTCGCGCCAAAAACCTTGAACATAAAACCACCACGAAGTTAAATGCATTTACAGTACTGAGGCTATGGATATGTTATACTTTCTTTAACTGTAGATATTATATTCATGTCATTTTTTTCCTGTGAGATGTCTCAGACGTGTATACTAACCATGTGACTTTAGACAGCTGAGAAACTGTACCTTCTAATTAAGATCTATGAATTTAAGATTTCTGAGCTCGAAATACTCACCTGCTCCATGAAAGTAATGCAGAATGTATTTTAAGATTCTAGCAAAGGATATGACGAAATTAAAATTTACACTACACAGGCTACAAGAACTTTCAGCTAAATGGAAATTGGAGAATCATGAAGTAGCCAATTATTTCAAACTAAGGCTATATCCAAAGAAGCTGACAAATTTAAATATTAGCACTTCTTACAGCAGCTCTTCTTGTAATCCTTGACTATAAAGCCTTTAAAAAAAGTCAAAGGCACATGTTAAATGCATTATCATGAATATTGAATTATTATAATTGTAGTTTGTCAAAAAAAACTGCTTGGATACTTCCAGATAGTTTTCTCAAGTGACAGGTAAATTTGCGACAAATTGCAACATTGTAGGTAACCCAAAATAAGTTTAACCCCAAATGTAACGTTATGATCTTCCTTTTCAGGTGCTTTGGTTTGTTTTTTTATTGATATTGATATGCAGAGGTTTCACCCAATCTGTCCTCTGCTTCTGTCAGTTTTTCACACAGGTCTTGCCTAAGGTACCGCACAAACGGTAAATATCATCCCGTTCAAACTCATCCCGATCAAAATCTTCTGAACAGGTAGAACTTACTAGCTTGTCTTCAACCTTGTTCCTGTTTTTTTTTATCATTTACTACTTTTCAAGTTCAGCTTGCAGACTTAGTACTGTGGACTCTTAGAGCTACTCTGCAGCATGAGGAAGCGACATCAACCATCTGATTTTCACAATGAAGTTATTTCATTATATCCAGGTGTAGCAGGCCAGAATACGTCCCTGGAAGAATGTACCCGGGTACATTCTTCCAGGGGTTTAGTCTGGTCTGCTACAGTGGGAACCATCTGCTTTGACAGTTACTAACCAGGAAGGTTCTAGAAATGAGCTGTCTGCTTGTTATCCTTGTTTTCTGAGATTTGATGCTGCAAATCTTCCCTCCTACTCAAAACAGACCATGCAGCATTTTTTCAAACTTTATACAAACAATTTCAAACATATATCAATGACTCAGTATGAGGATTTTATACATTAAAGTGTTTGATTCAAACCATTTATGGCATGATTAGATTAGATTGAAAATCCTGCATGGGTACTTTTTCAGAGATTTAACCCTTCCTGAATTTAACACTGATTATATTTCAAACTTGTTTGAATCTGGCAGGGTTAGATTCAAGGTCTTGAACACTCTTGACTATAACAATGTTATAACTCATAGTGGCTGTTGGTAACCTTTGACCTACATTGTAATTTTCAGGAGCTGGATTGGCTACAGTGGTGATCACATTTATTTTCTCCACCTACTATAATGTCATCATCACCTGGGCTCTGTACTACCTTTTCAACTCATTCCAGGTCAGTGGAAGGAACTAAAGGCAATATATATAACCGTCATCATTTTCGTCTGTGACGTAAAATAGCAATTACATGTTATATGAGAAAGCATCATGTGATGTCAAGTCATGTCTTTCACACACCCAGACGAGTCCGACTTATTTCCTAAAGAAAGACAAGTAAATAAGGAGCACCTTATTTTCATGTGTAAACATTTCTATAATGTAAAGTTTAACATTTTATGGATCTACCAGTACCAATGCTTTTTGAAGATCCAACTGTGCCCTTGTTCCAGTAGGCTCTTGGTAGGTTTGAAGTCCTCTGACAATTTGATTAGAACTTTGATTGTTTTTACCCCACTTACTTTCATCATCATATAAGCTTGCGACACCTACATAGTTAAAAAGTGTGAACATCAATTGAAAATACAGAAAGTTAATTTCTTAGCCAACTCCATTTAGCATTTGATGTAAGGCAATAGCAATAACTATGTTGAAATATTGGAACTGTGCTAAAGTCAGGGCTGTTGCCAGCTTTAATTTTTTTTCCATCCCACTTATGTTTCCGAGCCCATGTTCTCAAATTTCGTTGTTAAATATGTCATTGTTAGTTTACAAAAATACAATTTTATGTCATAAAGCCATTTTTTAAGGGGTGATATTTTTTTCCATCCCAAGAAGTAAATATCCGTCCTGGGACAAAATGATGGGTCCTGGAGACAGCCCTCAGGTTGAAGTCAAATGCAAGGTTGTTGTTTTCACAGGAGCCACTGCCCTGGGCGAGGTGTGACAACCCCTGGAACACTGGAAACTGCACGACTGGTCTGAACCGGTCCCTTCTCCACAACGACAGCACATCACCCAGCAACGAGTTCTTCGAGTATGTATATCCCTTTTTTTCCTCTTTAAACCTTTGCTTTTCTTTCCAATCATTGCCAATTAGATCCTGTTGTCAAATCAAATACCACAGTACACTCTTTGTTAGATATGAGCTTCAAACAGCTAGATATGAATTGTTTAGCTAAAGGTGACTGACAAGTTGTTTGGTGTACTCATATTAATTAGACGCTGTTCCGAGCATGCAATTAGCTGGAGATTGTTACGCTGAGGGGCAGTTATACCAGTTGACCAATGCAATTTTTTTTTTAACTGAAGAGGAAAGAAACATTGAGAAAATCACTCATTATGATGTCCTTGTTTATTCACAGCCACAATGTCCTGGAGATCAGTAGTGGGATTGATGATTTTGGAGTTCCCCAGTGGGATCTGTCCCTCACCCTGCTGCTGGCTTGGATCATTGTCTACCTGTGTATCTTCAAAGGTGTCAAATCAACAGGAAAGGTATAAGTCAGAACAGTTGTATGATGCATTATTTGGAAGGTCTTCAAACATGTATTGTGCATTTTAAACAGTTGATGAAGCAAATTTGACCAAACAATTAATCTCCAAGCAGATGTTGGATGGATGATCGTAACGTTTTTTGAATGCCAGGCTTTTCTTGAGGAATGGTTGTGAAAGACGCTTGGCAGACAGAAAACATTATGATCTTTCACCCCGACATCTGCTTGGAGACATCTAAAGGTGTCCAATTTCCACTGAATCCAATATGTGTAGTAAAAAACTATCATCAGAATAGCATTCAGAATCTGAGTTAGTTTTAAGAAGTTCATATTTTGTGTATAATCACAGGTGGTCTATTTCACCGCGACATTCCCGTATATCGTGTTGATTGCCCTCCTGATACGCGGCGTGACGTTGGATGGAGCTGTAGACGGAATCGTGTACTTCCTCAGGCCCAAATGGCACCTCTTGGGTACAGCTGAGGTCAGTTTGAATGTTAACCGACAGTTATAAGTATATGTCAACTTTGATACTCCTACTTAGTATTGTAATACCATTAACCGTTAAGAAATAAACCAGGTGGATTTGAAGTGGACTTAACTAACACAGCATCAGTAATCCCAGAGGTACATGTATGCAAACTTCAAATATCTAGGACTGTTCAAAACATTCTTGAAAAACATTTTTCTCAGGTGACATTTTTTTGGTACCCGGCAGAATTAGAGCAGTCTAAGAGTTGAAGTAAGGGACCATACGATATTTAGCGGGGGGGGAGGGGTGGTGCACTGGAAGTCCGGTCAAAAAAATTTTCCATGACCCTCCCCCCCACTTCAAAAATTTTTTCCATGACCCTCCCCCCCACCTCGAAAAATTTTTCCATGACCCTCCCCCTACAGGTATCGTGTAAAAATGGTAGAAAAACGAGCCCCATTTATAAAACAACTACTACCCACTAGTATATGGACATCGGGCGTCCACTTGGGATAGCTGATGACGCATGCTATAAAACAAGAACCGAGAACCAGCGGTTGTCGGTACCAGGGGCGGCAGCAAAAAAATCAAATTGTATAGGGGGCAAGACAGTTGAGAAAATTTTGAAATCGGGACCCTTTGAACTGCTATATGAGAGACAAATTTTGCTGGAAGAGTAAGCTAAGTTTAATCAAGCAGATATATAGACATCTCTATTGTAAAAAGAAAAACAGCTTGATTTTTTGGGGGACAATGCCCTCCGACATATTTTTCGCCGCGGGAGGCGCGACATGCACCCGCAGGAAAATCTAAAAATCTTAACCATTGAAATGCTATTTCCCGAATTTTGATGAACAAATTTTGCTGGTAAACAAAGGAAGTTTAAACTTTAATGACCCAGGGGCGAAGCCCCCCGGAAGCTCTTGCATTTTTAGGCTATTGAGAAGGCTTCTTTTTCAGTTTTGAGGGTCATATTTAAGATAATCATGGTAGTCAATCAACTTCTATTCTCCACAGGACCTTGACATACAATACTTAAGTTTAGGTGAAACCGTGAAAGACAACTAAAAACTCAGAAACAACAATATCAATAGTTTATTCAAGGAGATTTTAACCTCGCTGGTTTATTTAGCTACTTAACTCAAAAATATCAATAGTCGATACCAGTTTTCCGTTTTTTGGCTGTGTCCGTCTCGTTCTCCGAAGTCGAAGCGCTACAATATCGTCGCTGTCAGAAGTTCTCTTCGGTGCGAAATAAGAAGCGATATTCCTGGTATTCCCACGCTTAAACGCTGACATGTTTCCAGAAAAATCGCCGCCGAGGCGGTCGTCCCTCGGCAACGTAACTCTCTCTGCGGCGAAAGTCCCTTTGTCGGCATAATTTAGAGAACCTTGGCCCGTGTTAATAGAAATTGTGTCACCCCCCAAGATTGCCCAAATATATACGCCGCCGTTCCCGGAAGCCTCCGAAACCGCTGTTCTGCGTCAAATTGTAACTACTACAGAAAACGTGGAACTGAAAGTTCAAGGAACGTAAAAATCACCGGTCGCCAGAAGTTCGCTGGTAGTTCCAACTCACGTATTTTCCCAGGAAATTGCCGCTGATTGACAGTCGGCAGCCTTTGATGACAGTCGCCAAGGCGCCAGAAAGACTAGATGCCCTGGGAACAAGGAAAGTCGTGGGCAGCGCCACAAATTTGAAGCAGCGGAATTGTCCAATCATGGCGAAGCTTATCAATTTAGTTGAAACATTATCTTCCTACTTTGGTAGAAATGAATTTCCTGTGCATCAATTCACTGTTCTGGATGGAAAAATGACATAACCTTGCTCCAGAAATTTGTCAGAAATACAGTTGAAAATTAATTCTCTCCCGCACTGACAAAGAAAAGAATCTTTTACATTAAAAAAACAAACAGCTTCTGTGTTGCTGAACTGCGGACTATCAACTTCCAATAAGGAGATTACCCGGAATCTGATACATTTACGGCTGTTCTAATAGTCCGGGACCCACCCCGCTGATTGTCACAGAGAGGCGTACTCGGCTATGTCGGCTACTGTTTACGTTTTGGCGCGATGCTGCCGGATGTACTCTCCAAGCAGAGCATGGGTTTCGGCTGATTTTTGCCGGGCTTTCTACTTTGTCTAGACAAAAAAAAAGATGACAAAGTAGAAAGTCCGACAAAAATGCCTAAAAACACGTCAAAAACCAGCCGAAACCCATGCTCTGCTTGGAGAGTAACCGGGTGGGAGGGGCTGTGAGATAAGATCGGAGCGGTAAGGCGGGGTGCTAATTTAGAATTTGGTACCTCCCTTAGAGCTGATAGCTGGATAGCTTCCTGTGAAACAGTGGAGGCGCGTGCTGGACGTGTGCTTCGGCATGTTTACTACGGTAGTTTTGTATTTTTTCGCCGCTACGCTGGGTGAAAAGACAGCATAGCGGGCTATTTACAGCATCAGTTTGTCGGCCCACAGCATAATGTTTATGCACAACAATTCAACGGATTCGTAAAAAAAAAGTCCATGACCCTCCCCCCAACTCAGAATTTTTTTCCATGACCCTCCCCCCCACCTCGAAAAATTTTTCCATGACCCTCCCCCCCCAACGCACCACCCCTCCCCCCCGCTAAATATCGTATGGTCCCTAAGAAAAGCAGAACCTATATAAACCAAACCTTTGTTCAAGGATTCTATTATTCAAAGGCTGTTTTTTCAATTTGTAAGAGTGAACTAGAAGAAAAGTCAGTTTTAGTTTCATGCTCCTGAATTTCAAAGTATAATGTATCAGGACAAATAGACTGAGTATGATAATGTTAAGACCGAAGTAGGCTATTTTGTTGTGTAACAGTTGCTGTTTTCTTGCTGTGCTATTTTTAAAGCTTGCATGTTCTTTTTAAACTTGCAGGTGTGGCTCAATGCTGCTGCTCAGAACTTCAATTCTATCGGCATCGCCTTCGGAGGTTGTATCGCGTTATCCAGCTACAACAAGTTCAACAACAACGTCTTCAAGTAAGATATACAATGTCATCCATTTGTGCAAATAAGTGCAAATTTTCCAATTAAGCACAGTATGAAGTAACTCTGTTTCATAATAATGTAATGATGTTTAGGACAAAGCATGGTATTATGTTGAGTAAATGTTTAGTGGTGTCACCAGCAGGTATTACCGCCCTTCGGCATAAACACCAGCTAACAATCCAATGACAGAGAAGTTAGGCAGTAAACAATACAATCTTTCACCCCAACATCTGCTTGGAGATTTCTGTCCCTTTGACCTGTACAAAGCTATGGCTCTTAACCTTTGCCAAATTTTACAAGTTTGTATGACTAACTTTAACCTTGATCCACAGGGACACATTGATGATCGCGTGCATCAACTCGGCGACCAGTCTCTTGGCAGGATTCGCCATTTTTTCCGTCATGGGCTACATGGCGTTCTTACAAGGCACTACTGTTGAGGAGGTGGCTACCCAAGGTAAACACACAGTCCTTCCCTGTACCGTGTATGGTGTATAGGGCAGTGCCCATCTCTGTTTTCTTAGCCCTTAGGCCACACAGCTGTCAAAAGGCAGTTGCTCACCACTTGACCATGCATGTTACTGTTACGGTATCTTGCAGTTATATGTCTTAGTCTGACTGTCATATGTCAGTATATTAAAACTCTAGAAAAAGTCTACAAAAGTAGCTAAAGATATCCTTCTATTTCATGTGGATTATACATTTTTTAGATATTTCTTATGATGATATTTTCCGTTGATGTAAACTGTAGGTCCAGGACTGGCCTTTGTGGTGTACCCCCAGGCCATAGCCACGATGCCTGTGTCTCCTCTCTGGGCCATTCTCTTCTTCATCATGCTCCTTCTCCTGGGGATCGACTCTCAGGTATCTACAAAATGATGATGCTGTACAGTAGTATATGTAGCAGTGCCTCCTACTGATTGGTTTGGGAATTGCAGCATAAACTGTTACGGTCGTAGTATTTTTATCCTCATCATGCTGGTACTGTACAGTAATATGTGTATTATTATGTTGTTGAATTTTAAGTGTACTAGGTAATACAGTAGATGGCCTTATTTTTGTGTTTTCATGGTTGTATCTGAAGTAAGCAATTGTCACCAAATGTTGCATATGTATCTTGCAGGAAAAATATGACCGCTGTTTGTTTACCAAATTCTAATGATCACACTTTTGTAATCTCCCTTTTATAACGACAGTTTTGCACAGTAGAGGTGATCGTCACGACCTTGTACGACCACTTCCACCCACTGATCAGGAAGTACCTGAAGAGGAAGGAGGTGTTGGTCCTCCTCGTATGCTGTGTGTCGTATCTACTGGGGCTCCCCAACATCGCACAGGTCAGACTCACTCAGAGTATTGAAAATGTTAACTCCATTAACACTTTCCTGCCGGGTTACATATTATCTACCACTTTGAACAACATTGTGAATTATAGATTTCTTTTGCAGAACATGTACAGGTATATGCAGTTTAGATATATATGCAGGAGTGCAACATACTGGATGACATTGCATTGTATATGTCTTTGTAGATCTCTTTAGAAACATTATTTTAACCCCAAACCACAAAAGTTTTAAATTCGTTACACCTTGCTTTTATAGGTGTATCCCAAAATTTGCAAAGTTATGAGTTTTACAAATCTGGAGAAGGATGATTATAAAACTGGTTTCAATCTGACATAATTACAAGTTTTCATATTCATTGACAGTCATTCATCTTTACTTATGTTTCCAATATAGCTACATGTGTACCCCTTTGAACCATGTGTTTTGTGTCTCTGTAGGGAGGAATGTACTTCTTCCAGCTGATTGACTTCTACGCTGCGGCCATCTCCCTCATGGTCATTGCGTTTTTCGAAGTTGTTGCCATCTCATGGATATACGGTAAGTCATACAACTTAAATCACACATTGAATCCTGCCTTATTTTTGTAACCTCAGGCAAGAAGAATACAAAGTAAATTTCATTTCCCTATTTCGTATTCATAAAATGTTTAAATTATGATAATTGTGATGTAATTTTTCAGGTGCCAACAGGCTTGCCCGGAATATTGAAGAGATGACAGGAAACAAACCCTGGCTGTACTTCATCGTGTGCTGGTACGGGCTGTCTCCGATACTCATTGGAGTAAGTGTTCTAAATATGAAATTTTTATTGTTCTATATTCTTTGTTTATAATATTGTTCATTAATGTTGTATAACGCTTTGATAAGATTTTCTATCTTTTAAATGTTTAGCTAATTTTATAATTCTAGGTTTCATTGTCTGTGTTGATTTTCTATAAATCATTGATTTTATTAGACTTACTTTCTTGATTGTTACATTAAAAATGATAGCAAATTTTGTTCAATTTATACAATACAATACAATACCATACATACATCCTCAGTGTTGTTGTTTTTGATCTGTGAGACTGAGAGGATAGCAAAGCAATATAGGTAAAGGGGTGAGGCCTGCCATCTCTCATCTCTTCTCATCTAATTGTCTTTTTTCTTTCTCTTTTATTAGGGGATCATGATCTTTGGGTTTATTCAGTACACCCCTGTAAGGTATGGCGACTACTACTACCCAGGATGGGGGCAGGCTATTGGCTGGGTCATTGCCTCACTGTCAATCATCTGTCTACCAATCGGAGCCATCCATGCATTGCTGAAGGAGAAAGGAGGCTTTGTGGAGGTAGGAGGGGAAGAAATATTACAGATACCTGTCAAATATATGTATGGTGGGAAAGTATAATTCTGAGTACTTCTTTATGTGAGGTTTTACCATGTTCTGTGTCATTACTATTAATGCAGAAATGTTTGCAGTGGTTTTATGTTCACTTTTTTTAGGTGAACTCTTCACTGTGAACTGAAAACCACCACAAAAAGCTGTTCCACTGTGTGACTGTAGCGCTACTATTGTTTCAAACCTGAACTCAAAACCACGGTGACCGCAAACACTCCATTTTTCTCCCTACCACAAAATTAAATCCCTGCTTACATTTCTGCATTTACAGTAACTCATGATTTCGCCAAGTACCCTAAGGCATTGAAAATGTGAAATTTTGAAACCCTCTAGAATGTTTTGGTATGTGTGCATGGATTTTACTGGTGCTGCATTAGTAGATCTCTTTCGATTGAATTGTAGTCTGAGGATACCTGGCAGAATTATGAAAGTTGGCCATACCTATATATCAGGGGAAAACAATTGGTACTTTGTTCAATCTCTCTTTCAAAATTTACAAAATATAATACAAATTCATTTTAAGACAGTTCCAGAAATTAAAGCTGAAAGCTTATATCATTGCACAAAAAAAGGTTCCAATTGAATAGAAGAGGTAGAGTCAATTCCAAGTCACCGAGAGGGTTTTAATATAACGTTGTAATATGTTTGAACTATTTTGATCAAAAGAATGTCTAAGTCATGATAGTTCTAAACTGTTCAAACAATTAAATGTATCCTGAAATATTCAACATTATATTCTTGCTTGTATCAAAGCTATTACCTAGTTAGTATTAAAGAATCTAAGAAGAGATTATTGAAATCTAACTTGCTATTCTTCCAGCGCTTCATGGCATCCCTGAAGTCAAAGATTCCTGACAGAGGGTCGCTCACGTTTGAGCCAGAAGAATTTGGCTCATACCGGAAGGAAAATCTGACCCTACCACCATCGTATAACGACATTTCCGGCCACAAAGGTTTCCCTTCAGCCCCACCCCTCTCCCCAGTGCAAGAGAGTGCCCTTTGAGTTTTTATGGCTTGCTGTATTGTATAACTGGTAAAATGTAATCTACTGCTGGCAAGACCATATCCAGAGGGCCAAAACAATATCAAACTGGCCACTGGAGGCTTTGCCACCGGTAGACCTGCCTGGAGATTAGGGAAACTGCTCTTCAGTGCCAAGTTATATAACTTAAAACGACATATCACATCTAACCTTTGCACATCTAACTCCAAGTGTCAGGTTTAAAGCTAGCGTTGAGGATGCTTCAGCTGTGCTTAGTGTCCTAAATGACAAGTATACGACATTGTCTGTTATGAATTTTACACACACTAACTGATCATGATAGAAACCTTTCAAAGGGAATAGGTATAATTCTGTCACAAAATCATGAATTTTGTTACTTTTTTTTCTCTTGTCAGAAGTGAAAAGGATTCTTTGAGTAGGAAGAAGGACCTTAACCAGCATTTTTATAATACATTCCAGGCAATGTATTTATATTAAGCTTTCATTGATGCAAGTTATATTTAGAGCCGTATGATGATAATGACTTTAAGTTTCATAGCAATGCTGTAAATTTTGCAAAGCTGCTTTTTTACATTGAAAGTGAATGACATTTTTGATATTTGGAACAGGGTACCAAAGGTAACAGTAAGTATACGCTAATACATTCGTCAGAATTTGTTTTGCTGAAATTCCTGTTATGTTGTATATTCTTTAGAATACTATAATGTACCATGATCTTTTTTTTATATTTAGCTCTTACAATTTTCTACCATCTTTTGTGTGTAAAATTAATGCAAATGTCTGCAAATGAGTCTCATGTACATATTATTACAGGAATGTATAATTTGAATACTTGAGATTTTAGATGGTACCCCTACCTTATGGTAATTATCATGTTTTGCACTTCATAGCATTACATGTAGTGTGTTTGCTTGGTTGATTATGGAATTTGTTTTGAACTGGCTTTGTTAAGGGGTAAAGTTGATTTAGCATTGTGTGTAGAGTCATAATTTGAAGAAAGGCAAAACCATAGATACACATAATGTGTACTTGAAGGAAACACTGCATTTTCTACTTGCACTTTTAAAGTAAAAGAGCACGAAAAATAATCAGAGGCTGAATGGAAACAATGAATTTAGGAAGTATATTACATAGTATGTTTTTTTTTTAAGTTTGCAATCTTACTATGCAAGGGTTAGCAGTAGTGCTAATTTTGTGGGAACAATGAATTGAGTAGTTTATTTATTGAATTTAGACAATCATTACTGTAGTAGTTCACTCTTTCACCTTTGAAAGTTACAGACCAGACATTGTGTGTCACATACATTTGTACACATTAAAGTGGCTACTTTTTAAACAACTTTTAAAGCTAGTGTTGTGTCAGAAATTCCTTGTTAAACTATGTAGTACTTCTGGACATACTGCTATGTACAGTTGATTTGATGCCTCACATAGTTTTGTGTTTCATTGTCCTATAGCAGAGCTAAATCCGCGTTGTCGAAACTTGATCACCGAACCCGAAGGAGGTATACGCGGGTTCGGGTCTGCTGTCAGTAGGAGAATGGTTTGTTTGTAAGATATTAGTATCCATGACCAGAGGTGTTTTAGTTCTTGATTTATTTTTTATGTGTCATTCTTTAAAGGCCCACAATGTAAGATTAGGACGATGTTGAAAGTCAGTTTTCTGGCCATTTCTTTATATGGTACCTTAACCTGCCAGATATTCAGCCAAGTAAAAATTAATCAAAAATGTTAGACCCTGACCTCCCTCATGAAACCCTCGAAACAGCCGGCGGCCCAAACCCCCCCTAACTTCCGGGCTTCGAGTGCTATATACATGCATCTCCTGGGGAACCCTATCCCAGTTATAACCGGGAGCGGCACACGGCATGTTTCTGTATCCCTGATAAAACCGGGACTGTCAGCTTAAAGGTTTTAAGCTATCCCTAGTATTGTATTACTGTTAGAATAGGAAGCTTATGGGAATGAAAATACAACGTTGTTGACCACACTTACCTTCTGAATAGCTACTGCTACTGTTTTGTTTACTTCCAGCTAATCTTTGGTACCACCAAAAAGAATCGTGTAGGACTTTATACAGGTTGTTTTTGCGCTGATTTATGTTTATCTATTACGTTTCTCCAACAAAGTGAAAGGTATGGCGGAATAGGTGTTCCTTGGCAAAGGTCACCTTTTCAAGGCCGCCGTACAAAAAAACACAGGAAATGTGAAATAATGCATAAAATGTAACGTTACCTAAAAATGTCAATGATATGAAGATTTTGCTATCCGGAATATTTTAAGCTTGGTTGTCTTCATTAAGCACATTTGAATAACTAAAAAATCGGAAATTCTGACAAAAATGCCTTTCACATGGCCATCTATAACTCTAATATTATCTGCGGTGTTATAAGCTAACCGAATGAGTAAGGTCTTGAACGTGAAGTTTAACGTTAACAAGGTCGGAGACTGATTGTCTAGTCCACACCATAAGGGCATACTCATGCCAACGGGCGCTTTGGGAGTAATTCTCAAACGGCGCCGGAGAAAATTGAATTCACAGAAATACGTTCGGTAACAAGTGGTTGTCTTCGGGCCCTGGCTATGGCTATATCATGTGAAGGGCTCAGTGAGTGGTGATTTTGGCGACACCTCAAGAGCGGGGCCGATAGTATAGTACTGCCATTGAGTTGAAAATATTCTAAGAATTGTACGAATGCATCCTTTGAAGAACTGGTTTTGTTATACTTTGATAGCTCCAGAAGCTTTGGATAGATCTGTATGACATTCAGTATGAGTACCGTATGGCGGTATATCTATAGGTGTCAGCAATACAAAGAAGTGTGATTCGGGACCACCTAGCGCCTTTTAATGGCACTGCAATAAAACGTCCAGTTTTAATATCTCGTGCTCTTGAGTGAACGTTATTTGCACAATTAATGAGAAAGTGGTATGATAGCCTTATATGCCAGGATAGGATTTTCCATCTTGGGACATCAGTAATTCGGGCGGAGAAAATTGTCAACGGATGTGATTTATGCAGGTAAGTTTGTTTGCATATCTAATAAGAAATAATACCTTAGCAGTAGATGATGGGACTATCATATTTATGACATGTGTCACTTTGATACGTTGATGAAGGTTAGACATCCAGGTAATAAGATACGCCAAAAATAGTTACTCAAGCAACTGGATAAGATTTCGAAACAGACTTTCAGATAGCATCCGCTATCTTTCAGACAGCATCCTCAGTCAGTGACAAAAGATAGCGGATGCTGTCTGAAACGTCTGACTGTTTCGGAATCTTATCCAGTTGCTTGAGTAACTATTTTTGGCGTATGTGTCACTTTGGTTGAGATTACATAATCAAACACAAATCATGGAACCTGTGGCATACGTCGGCATGGTGTTCTTTAAAACGTCTTTCTTTTAAGTTGTTTAACCTTTCTAAGGCACTGTTGCATTCTTGGTATTTACTACGTTAGAAAAGAAAATATATCACTTCTTTATTAAAATTTTCTCTTCATTCCTATGGCTCTTTGATGAATTGTTTTCTAGTATTTCTATGACTAAAATAATAACACTTCACCCCTCCCCCCCATACACTATTTGATTCTCATTGGGCTATTCCACTGTAACAGACTTTTGAAATGGAATAGACAATGAGAATCGAAATACAGTAGACGGTCATTAAGTGGCCATCGCTTCTAGTGAATGATGAATCCAGAGGAGCTTTAAATGCAAATCACATTAGTAAAGACTCACTATGCCTTCCCTAAAGTGTAAAAAAAAGTTTTATCCCTGTAAACCTAATAGCTATCAAAGGTCCCACTTAATAATGGTGCGAACTCTCTTTAAAGTGGCGAGGCACAGCCATTTCTCCACTGACGCAATTCACCTCTTACGGGCACCCTTTATAGTTAAGTGCATGTTTCAGCTTAAGGTCAATCGTCGTTGATAGTGAACGCATTAGTACCCAGTGTGAAACTTTTAATCCTGCAATCTTTTTGTTAAGGTTGACCACCGGTCATTCTCATCTTAAATTTTAAATTTTGAGATGTCCAGGTATTCTTATTGTGTTGTATTGAATAGACATAATTTACATTGTAAAAGCCTCGAAGTACGTACATAGTCAGTAAAATATAGTAGCGATCACTAGATAATGGTTTGCGTTGAAAGAATTCGTCTCTGACCTGTTTATCATGCGATGGGTTATCATTGATAATAGCAACGGTTACAGTATTGATATGAATCTTTTGCTGTAACCTTTGACTCTCGAACGCTGCAAAACGCATGTTGTATTGACCCTCTTATTGAACTGCAGCTTTTTAAGATATCATTATTTTATCCGTTTAATTGCTGTATTATAATAGTGAATGTTTCAAGCCGAATCGCATTTGTATAGACCACAAAACACCCGTGCTAGGCCTATGCTTTCTTTCTAGGAGTAAAAAAATTACATATTGATCCACAAATTTCTTGACGTTCTTACGAACTGCTTATTAGTTAAACCACGCACTGCTACATTCACAAGATGAATTTTGAAGCGACCCTTTTTTGACATTCCCCACTCAAAAACGTCCACGTTAACTATGATGACGTCAATCATTAGTCTCATGGCTCTCGTATGTTTGTCACGACCTATTCCACCCACTACAACGTTAACCCAAGGAGAGTACTATGCTAATGAATCTATTAGCTTTCCTAATAACACCCTTTCTATCGTGATCTCTTCATCTCTGTTATCTTTGCTTTAACATTGAGCAGGTGATAAAACTGATTACGTCACTTGGGACCTTCTCCTGGTATCTTAATTACGATTTTAGCGCTAATTATATACCTTCGCGTAATGGGTTGATCATATTTCACTGATTGCATTGCGTTTAGATGCGCCAGAGTTTTGGTGATTCATCATAATCACTACTGATTAACCGTTGAAAATTATTTCATACGGACAGAGTCGTATATACAAAATGTAGATCTGATCCAAGCTCAAATCCAATTAAGTTAGACTTCAAATACAACTTAAGTTGACAATCACAACATATAAAACTATGATGTAGTGATTATGATGAATCAATTGATGTTGCATTAACAGCGTCTAGTAGATGTAATTTGACAGTCGAGATATTATTCAATTTCAAACTGATAAACAAGCGAGTTGAGAGAAGAGGACCTACCCAATTTCAAATGGGGGTGTTTTACACCGTTTGGCTTATTTGACTATCTGCCAATTGCACATACTTTGAAGTCCTGCATGTCGAATCTTATTTGAAATTCAAATCTTATTGAAACATATAAAATGCTGTTTTGTGAAGTAATTTTCTCCTAAATAAGAAGTAGTATATGCTTTCTGTAAAAACAATCATTCTGCGACCACCCCTTCTGAAATATCCAGAGTCCCTTCCTAGCTGCAGTGAGTATCGTCTGATATTGACCGAGCGTCCTTGTCTTTGGTTCACGCGCCAGAGTAGCCACCGCTTCCCGCCAAAATGGACCACATACAAGACCGTATCCGTAAGCTTTCTCTGGAGATGCTGAAGAAATCTGGCATGTAAGACTCTGTGTGTGTGTGTGTCCGTCTTCTTCTCCGTCTTCGTGCATTGGTGAGCGTCTTGTTCGTTCTGTATGTAACGTTATACGTCGTTAGCATTGGTCTTGCTTTAGTCTTGATGCGCTTGCAATGCTCTCGAGTGTAATGCTACAATTTGTTTATCTTTCTGCTTCTGCTTTTTGAAATTTTGCACACACATTGATTTGATTTTTTCCTTGGGCTACAATGTCTTTTATGTTTTTCGACTGGCTGTTCTTGTTCTTCGGTATTCTTAACTTTCCTTTCTTTGTGCTAGGGCAGGTCTTATTTCGTGGGAAAGATACCAAAATGCACTACTTGTTTGCCAATTCAATGCTTGAGTTAAGAATAGTCATGTCAAAGAGTCAACAGTGATGTAAAAAATGTATATGTGATGCACATAACGCGTAGGCACAAGATCAAGACACATGTACAGTTAAATATTTTCAAGTGACCGCGTCTGCATAAAGACCACCTTGTCATACTGTGGCCATTTATTCAATAGTCCTTTAGGTTATTTTCCCCAACGACGACCCAAGCAGTAAGAATCTATACTGCCCACCTGGCTGCCGTGATCGTTTCTTTAAGTCCAGTGAGTAGTCTCCATATATAGACATGTTTGACTGTAACGAAGGTGTAGTTCCAACAGTTCTAAGCGCTATTTGGTACTGCTTTTATTACGTCTGCTTCGAGGGAGATAGTGTAAAATGAAGGGTTAATGTGTGTGGGAGGTTTCGAGTACTAATAGGAGGTTAAAAGCGGTCATTTTTGTCAATGAAAAAAGACGTATTCTAATACGCTTGATAACCAACAAGAGATTATAAAAGAGCAAGATAATTACCTAGAACCCACTGTAAGAATTTTTTTCATTAATGTCATACCTAGAAAAACAAAAACGCTACGGAACGTTGTAGAAAATGCTAAAGACGTGTTAAGGGCCAGCCGTGTTGGGGGTCAGTGATCCGGCGTACAGCTTTTGCCATTGACCCTGAGGTATACGTTTTAAATCCTCTGTGCTAGCGTAGAATCAATAGTAGTCAAATGTGGTTTCAGGCGTTCATGGTTCTACAAGGTAGCGTGCGAAGTGAAGTGGTTAGCGGCCCTGCCTCTGGAGCCAGAAGCCGTGAGTTCGAATCCCGATCGTTGTCGCTCACCCGACATGCGCGCTACTGGAAGGGATATAGCAGTCCTTAGAATGCGACTTTAAGCAATGGTTCACTGCTCATTGTGCTTGTCGAAAAAAGCTAGGGGAATTCCCCCGGTGCAATGAAACTGTAAATACCGTTCAAAGAGCCTGTCTTCCCTGTCATGACCAGTAGAGGAATAGCTCTTTAGTGAGCTAAACTGGATCGATATCACTTCCACTTTCAGTTAAGAATGTCAATGAATTTTCACCCACAAAGGAAAGACAAGCAAACTTTAAGTCATCAAATGTCTAAACAAGACTGCGGCATTGACATTACCTGATCGTGTATGACTTTTGAAGAACTTATCAACGGTTTCATAATATTTGATGCCAGACGTCATCCTACAATCCAAATCAATCTTCCTCTCTCTTCTAATGAATAGACAAACGTAGTTGATGACCAGAAAGCTTCAGGGACTTGTTTTGAATCGTTCGTGAGTGATTTACATCATGAGGTAGCTGTCGTTCGTCGATGTAAACGGATTCGCCGGGCGCATAAAGGTTTCTATATTCTGATCTTTTGAAAGTATATTCTCATCGCATAGCAAGAAACTACTGGGGAGTTGATTGAATTACCAAGGATGTCCCTAGGCCTGTAGCTCAAGTGGTAGCACCCTCACAGTTGAGCTCCTGGTTTCCATCAGTTGGTAACCGGGGGACCCCAGTTCGAATCCGGAGAAGGGCATCCTGGTTGGAACTACTTCCGTCTTAGGGATGGACATAAAATGGGGGTCCCGTGATCGAGGAGGTTCCTCGTGCACGTTAAAAGGCACTACAACAGCTTCATTACTCAAATGGGTACTTATATTAGGTAGCTTTCTTGTTACTTGTCTCAAAAATCTGATGCACAAGTAGTAGCCACATTATTGTAAACAACAAGAAGACACCGATGTTCTGACTAATTTGATTTGTAAGTTAAAAAAGAATTAAATCACCATTTAACTTCGTAATGAACATGGAACACTAGAAGACTGTGATGATGAACTCTAGCGGGCTGCAAATACTAGCATTCCCACTGGAAGATTAAAATTAAAACTGACAATGACAAAGACGGGTACAGTAATTAATAATGATACAACATTGGGGTTGAGATGGAGGAAAACTGTTAAACAACGTCGTATTCATAATCATAAATAACACTTTGAATGGTTTATACGTAGGGCAGTTCATTCCATTGTATGGACGATATTATAAGTTTAGGATAAAAGCAAAATATTTCTATTAGTTTCTTGAGGCAGGATAGGTGAACCCTGAGCTGAGTAGCAGGTTAATACGGAATTGTTTATGTAAATAGATCAAATCTAGGCTTGATCCTACTAGGTTCCGGCGACTGCTAAGAAGGTTTCCTCTTTGCTGGTTGTAGGTAGGGCAGTATAAGGCCACAGCAAGATGGCTACAGTTTCAAAGTAGGCACCATAAACATTGTAAAAATGGAATTAAAGCAACAAAACAGCCAACTAGTGTTTATTCCTGTATTCAAGAAGTGCACAAGGTGACATTAGTGTGGTAGATTGGTATCACTTCACTTATACCAAGCCAGCAACTACACTCATGGCTACCATATTGGTGTTGCTTTTACAACTATAGAACTAGTTTCACTTCTAAATGTACAATCAAGACTACCACACGACATATTTTCACAGTTTTGCAATTTTCTCGTCATGCACATTGACCATCTCCGCGGAGGGGAAAATTTTTTTTTTTTTTTTTTAAATCAAACGAAAACTAATGAGCGCGCTGATGTCACCACTCATCCATTAAACTTACTTGCTGTAGCCTAATGAGAAATTCTCAGCTAGTCTATGTGAGTATGGCAATGGGCCAATCGTCTTTAATTGTACCACCTGCACCAAGGGTAATCAAACACCGCACCTGGGAACTTGAGGCGTGCGTCATCAGTGTGCGTCTGCTACCTTCACCGTGTCTGAGACATAACTCCAAGTCTAACTATAGGATCTTGAAAGACGATAAGACTTTGTAAGTGGGCCTATAAAGAACTTCAAATATTGGATCCATACAGTGTGACGTTGTTACTAACCTGATGCGACAGGGATGTAATTTGGCAATGATTACCAGTGCGACCCTTCAAACAACCGTGGTGCACGAAGACCGTTATTTGATTTTTACCGTTTTGTCGCCACGTAACAAGACACGACGGTCACATGAAAAGAAATGAAACAGCACCTCTTCTCGCTAAGTTATAGTCAGAAGAAACGTCATACCAAGACATGTACACAACTCGACTTACGGAGAGAGCGGAATAAGTGGGCTCAATAGGAGAGGTAGGGGTTACGAAGGCTACTCGAGAATATTCCTTACCCCATTACCGTATCACGAAGACCTATCGCTTCGTGGGTTTAACACCCACACCCGGTCCCCCGAAAGTGCGAAATGGAACGAAATAGAACGAAATGGAACGAAATGGAACGAAATGGAACGAAATGGAACGAAATGGAACGAAATGGAACGAAATGGAACGAAATGGAACGAAATGGAACGAAATGGAACGAACTAAAACATATGTAACATTATGAAATGAAATACCAGTAGATATCGAAATATAAGGAACGTTGTAACATTCACAGTAGACGGGAATAGGAAGCAAATACATAATATAACGTGTTTTATTTCTTGAATCTGTTTGATAATAGTAAATACAACGTTTTTGCCCCGTTTGTGTGGCTAGATTCTTCCCTGAAAATGGGAGCGCCGCGTACGTGCAAAGAGCTCGGCCGCTCTTCCTTGATTTTACCAACTACCTGCAAATGAACTGCTGCAAATAACAGGGAAAACAAGCAAACGGAATTGAGTATCGAAGTAAAGGCTAGATTATACAGAAGTTGGTGGTAACATTGCATCTCATAATTATAATTCACCAAGAGGGCATGAGGCAAGCGTAACTTCATTATTTATACAGCGTGTTTGCGTGTTGTGAACTGTGAAGCCATGTCCTGCTCGTTCACACCCTCCCTTTGTTTTGTCGTGAACAAGGAAGCAGGAATGTATCCAGCGGTAGTTCTCAGGCCACGCCCGTGATTGAATGGAGTGTGAATTATCACATTGGTGACACAGCGCAGAGCTGCATTTGCATATCATTAACGTAGGGGTCCATTCTCCGACAGCCGATCAGCCGAACAATTGGTTGTACAAAAATCGTTGTTGCGGAGATATGCATATGCTACGTACTAGTTATGGACTAAAACCGTATATAAATAAAACTTGGAAGTCGGAGTTTGATTCAACCTGTCGGTAGCACGCCCACGTGCACAGTTCTGATGCGCTGGCAACATTGGCGGTTCATTTGCATGCGGGGCTCCATTTGCAACACACAAACACGCTGTATAAATAATAAAATTACGTTTGCCTCATGCCCTCTTGGTGAATTATGAGATGCAATGTTACCACGAACCTCTGTATAATCTAGTCCTTACTTCGATACTCAGTTCCGTTTGCTTGTTTTCCCTGCTATTTTCAGCATGATCATTTGCAGATAGTTGATAAACACAAAGGAAGAGCGGTGGATCTCTTTGCACGCGGCGCTCCCATTTTCAGGGAAGAATCTAGCCACACAAACTTGGCAAAAACGTTGTATTTACTATTATCAAACAGATTCAAGAAATAAAACACGTTATATTATGTATTTGCTTCCTGTTCCCGTCTACTGTGAATGTTACAACGTTCTTTATATTTCGATATCTACTGGTATTTCATTTCATAATGTTACATAAGTTTTAGTTCGTTCCATGTCGTTCCATTTCGTTCCATTTCGTTCCATTTCGTTCCATTTCGTTCCATTTCGTTCCATTTCGTTCCATTTCGTTCCATTTCGTTCCATTTCGTTCCATTTCGTTCCATTTCGTTCCATTTCGCACTTTCGGGGGACCCTTAACACCTAACCACCATCTCGCTCGTAGTCACATCTCGCTGAATTTAGCTCCAAAAGACCATGAGATTTCCCAGATAAGCAATGGACTTGAAATTACCTCGAAATTGCCTGAAAAGATCACACAAACCGCAATTAGGCCACGCTAACTTGGTTCTACGGATGATATCCGCGCGCGCGCACAGCGCTCGTGAGTGCGACTCGCATACAACATGTATGCGACCAGTTTTTTGAGAATGCGACTATATTTAAAATCACGGTCGCACGGTGCGACTATCAAAAATTAAGACCTGCACCTAAATAATAGGTGCAGAACTAAGCGGTAAGCTGAAAAATAAACATTAGGTATTCAAACGCTACCGCGGAAATCGCCGGTGAATTTTCCATCTTGTTCCCACACCCGCGGTACAAAAAATGTCCGTTCCAAGTAGGTATTTGTACCGTCACACACCATGCCTGTCACGTTCTATGCTTTCCCAGGCACAGAACGTGACACAGCCCGACCGTCACAGACTGTGCCCGGAAGTGCTGTCAATCAATGTGACTGACGGGGCAGTGATGCCCGCGTTTCCATATAAGGCAGCGTGTTTTTGTTTACCGCAGTCCCCCCATCCCCCCGTCATCTTTGTTTTTTGGGGCGCTGAGGTAAGGAGGAACAGCGTAATTCTCGCTCTGTAAAATAATTGAATATATAACTTAGACCTAGAATTGAAGTGGCACAAAGAGACAGTGTCTATAACAGATGCTAAAAAAAAAAAAAATTTGTAAGACTAAATATATTCTATCCAGGGAAACCAGATCTAGACTAGGATCGGGCCACTTGCCGATTACTTCGACGTCCCGAGGCAGTCAGCTCGCCCGATCTAAATCAATGCTACGGGAAGTGCCTGGGCACAGTTTGTGACAGTGCCCGAGTGTCACAAACCCTGCCTGGGGCAAAAGCACGGTTTGTGACACTCCGGCACTGTCACGAACCGTGCCTCAGGACACAGTCGTGAATGGCACGGTTCGGGACGGATTTCTGTTGTAGAAATTCGTGATGAGACGTCCGTCTGTTTGTGCCACATCAACTCTAAGTCCAAATCATCCAAGACAAGCGCGAAATGTATTTCAATGAGCGAGAATTACGCTGATTCTTTCTCATCCCAGCGCCCCGAAAAAAAACAAAGATGGCGGGCTGCAGGGAAAAAAAACGCGTTGGGCAGACTCCTCCCCCTCAAAACATTAAGCTCCGCCCAAAAGCACAGTATGGGATAAGACCCCCTGTGTGTCACGAACTGTGCTCGGTTGGGCACCATTCGTGACGGTGTCCGAGTGTCACAAACCGTGTTTTTGTTCCAGGCACGGTTTGTGACACGCGGGCACTGTCACAAACCGTGCCTAGGCACCAAACGTGACAAAGCACCAAACGTGACGCAACTGTATTCCAACGACGCTACCGCGAAAATAGGCTAACTACCGCATGGCGATCGGTAAATTTTCTACCATCTTCCTACACCCGCGATACAAAAACTATTCGTTTCTACAGGCAAAGTCACCCATGAAAATAAAGAATATTACTTTCTCTTTCTCGTGGTGTGTTTGTTTATCTTGTTTTCTGCAAACGCCAGAAATTTGCCGATGAAAACGGCGCGGCGTAGCGCGCGCGGCCGTGATTCAAAACATGGCCAATTTCACTTCCGCCTGCGTCTTAGACCGCAGCAGAATGAGCCGATCACGAGCTTTAAATTGGTACCTGGAACAAAAGGAAAATTTATTTTTTGAGCATTAAAATTCGATTGTAACGAACTCTTTAATGATAAAAATTACCACCTTAATTTTTCTTCTTCTTGTTCTTGGTGTCAAAATCACGGCATGAAACAGGGCTACGTTTTGATGTAATCGACATGTTTATATCATGCACACCGGCGAGGCGGCAAACTCCTTTTGGATGATCGCGCCGCGCGGTCCTGACGCGCGAAATTTGGACTAGATATTTGACTGGGCTGGCACAAACAGATCATTTTTGATACTATTGAGCAAGAATTTCAACGTTAGAATATTAAAGCATTTTTGATTGTTTGTAGACAGAGGGTGGGGGTGAAAACAAATGCCAGTAAAAATGTTTTTAGGGTTGAACTTAATGCCAGCAGTGAAGTTTAAAATCATGGAATGGGACTTAATTTGTTTTGGTCATGAAACCAATAGCCAAGTAATAGAGTTATCTATTTATTTATCATTCAAGGTTATGTGAATCATTGCTTGCCTTGTTCCAAGTAAAAAATACCATTGTGTGTTTTTCAACTGGTTGAACTTGAGGCACCGTGTCCCCCGGATAGGGGCCAGCTGGGGAACCTATGCCCAATTTTTTCGAAAATCCCAATACACCGGTATCATTCTTGCCCAAGAACTAACTAAATTATATACCACACTTTGCTAGTTGTTCTGCACCATGTAGGCTATATTTTTTTATGATCTATTCAAATACATTATTCCATGTTGTTAACATTGATTAATAGGAGTATTACTTGGTATGGCCAAGACTTTTCTTCTTCTTCCAACTTTTTGTAGTGGTGCTCCTAGATTTTTGCTGGTGCTCCTAACTTTTTGGGGTTAGGAGCACAGTGCTCCTAGGCCTAAAAGCTAGTCTGGAGCCCTGGCGCATCAATTTTCGTCTGTTTTCAGAACAAAATGTTTGCTAGCATACAAAATCGTAGCCGCCTACGCCACACAGGTGTGCTAGTACTACACCTATGATGCAGTAGAGGGGTAGTCCACTGGTAGTGGTGTGTGCATAGATACTATATTCATTCGCGGCCGAATATAAATGCTGAGTGCTAATCAGAGATGCAGTGTGTACTTTTAAAGTATCAGGATCCAACCTGCGACCCAGCCCCCCCCCCCCCCGAGAGTGAACACTCTACCGACCGTGCCATTATACCGTTTTTTTTTCTCTTTCTTATACATACAGAAGAATTCATTTCAAGACTCTTGCTGACAGTTGATAATACATTTAAGTACACAAAAATCCCGGACGACACTGCCCTACAGAACCTTTAATGCCCAGTCATGTCTTTAGTATTCTTGGCGTTCCTCCAAGCAAATTTGATTCACCATGAGGATTTGAAACGTACTTGCTCCGTCTCCCACCTGGATTTTCTGAGAGCTTTGTGTGGCCATCCTGATGGAAGTTATCACAGACCGCAGCCCAACTGAGGCACTCAAAACAACGTCCAAGGCCAGGGCGAAGGGGATGTACTCGCTAACCAATGATCCGCGACCTTGTAGATGTAGTAGAGGTTGAACTCCGTATATCTTATCACAAAGTTAACTTGCCAGATATAATTTTAGGGGACCCTCGAGGGGTTGTTTGTTTCACGTAAAACTAGACCGCGTGTCGTTAATGTTAAAGTAGAACTTTTAACTAGATTTGAAGTAGTGCATTCACTGCACATCCACCTTCGTACCATCAATAGCACCCCTGGACCACCCACTACACCTAGCAGACGACCCGGATCACCCCTAGACCACATTTTAGCCGTTTGGCGCCATAAGAATCAGACGTTTGACGTTAGTGCGAGTTTATATCACCTGGGTGAACTAAAAAAAGAAGTCTATCCCATTCGTGGTCTTCATTAAAGCAAAGAAGTTACAGAAAGCTACATTTTAGCAGCCCTGGAATTGTTTATATACAGTTTATACAGTAGCCGTCCTTCACTGTCCTTGGTGCTGAAGACACGGTCCATCAAACTTAAAAGGTGTTCGCCACGCTAGTAGATCCAACTTAGCGCGTCATGATCCTTTGTGAAATGAGGGACTTTCTAAGTTTCGTCGCGCCGAATGGTTAAATACGGTACGAATGTGCTGCATACGGACCACAAGCTAAATGAATTATGTGTGAGTAGTTTGCTTTCTGATTGCGAATTTATCAAACAGAGAAACGTGTCTTATATAAATAAGATGTACGAAGCGCCACCCAATGTCGTGTGATTTGTTCAAACCGCCACCTTCCTTTAAAATGCGCGAACAGAGCCAAAGGCTTAACCCATGGGAAGGACTAGTAGCTCTTCTACAAAGAACAATATCTATCGCCTGTGACATTTTCTCGGCCTGTTTAACACAGTGCGAGCATGCATCTACATTAAGCTTCTATGTTGACGAATTGTGCTAGGGGACTTATTGTCGTTCACATGCCAGTCTTTCTCCTTCTTGTGCGCTCTACTTCAAAGACATAGACTCCGCAAATGTTTCCCATAAGTGATCAAAATTGTCTGCAAATAAAACACCGGAACAAAAGTGGGGACAACTCATTCGTTATCGTGCGATTTATCAAAAGGGAAAGAAATACACAGCTTCGACTTACGTATAAATTACACCATGCGTGATAACTACGCCGCAAGTGCTGTTACGTGTTTTAGATGTTTATTCTCTTCTATCCCTGGTAGCAAACTTGACTAGGGATCATATATAGCTTGGTGATTCTTCCTTCCTCATTAGAATGGATCTTTAATGATACAAAAAGTGGATTACATTGGATAGTGCCGTATATGTAGTGGCACTACGTTAGTGAATGCGCTTTGACCCGGTACGGTAGCTTGGAGGTTAGGGGTGATTGACGTCCTTATTTCCCTCCACTTTTAATGATAAGGTCCTTCCTGTAGTTCACTCTGTGACGTATTTCCTGTCATCCCCCGCCCCTGCGCCTGATTAGTACCAGGTGCAGAGGAAGATAGTAGTTGCCAGAGAGAAGCAATTGCAAGGATGAAAATAGCGCCTCATTACATACCCTGTGATACGGCTAAAGGGCGGCCTTTAAACTTGTTTGTTTGATGATTTTCTACATGATTTGCAAGGGTTAAAGCCAAGACCAGATGACTCAAATCACTACCGTGGAAAGGCCATGAGATTAGCTACATGGCAATTACGAAAGGCGGAAATTTGCTGCTGTGTATCTAAAGAGAATTTTGATGATCTGTATGAAAGCTCTAGATGAAAAGGTTTAGGGTTTGCATCCACCTGCGTCATAAGCGTCTTTAACATTCAAGAAATCAGGCAGAAATGTATCAAATTAAGGTTGACATTGAAGACTCTTTGCTTTATCATTGTAGGAAATTATAGTCCCTGCAATATTAAACAAATCTTGAATTAGTACAGGCCCAAAATAAATCAAAATAAATTCCAAAGATCAGAGAAAATGGTTCATTCCGACCGTTCCTCCTAGGGAAAATTAGACATGATGTAAAATCTCCTTCTTACAAAAGAAAAATATGACACACTCATGAAATTTTGACAAAATTTCCAAAACGACAATTTAGAATCACTGGATTTTCGACCAGTCCTCTTATCTTCTTCAGGACAGCTGAGGGCCCAATTTCTGATAACACGTGACCCTCTGAAAGTGTGACGTAAGGAACAGGTCAAAGGTGATAGAAAGTCAGTATCGGCCCCCGTCCCGGTTAATGAAATCATATGAGGTTATCCCACAAATATATTTTACAGCTTTTAAATCTCATCTTGAATTAACTTCTTGATAAGTCGTTAACCTTCAAGCTGAATCAATGGTATCCTGGAAAACCTGTATAAATACATTTATAAATTTGTGTTTGGAAATCTACATTGCCTTCTCTGCAAGCCATTTTCTTCTATCCCTTTGCAAAGTTCGCTAGGGTTTGTTTTACTTAAGCCCGAAGCCAGCCGCTTAGCAGTTCCGCCTGGTCCCTTGCAATTGTGACCAAAGCATAAGATAAACCGACTGTTTTGCCCGTGGAGGACTTATGGATTACCCAAAATTTTCCTTTTAAATGCTGATGAGTGATGACGATTATACTTATAAATGACCCTAAACTCTGGTTTCAAACGTAGGCCCTGTGAAAATTCTGAGTTAAGATATCTTAATGTTTAGAAAATTTACAATTACGTTTAATACTTAATGCTTCCATTTCCAAGATTAAGAACGAAAATAAGCCATAGATAGCCGTAGCAAAAGATACTGTCTGGCGACACACACTATACATTCAATCCCCTTATTGCAAACTTTCTAGTCTTAAAGTCCCTGGTGATTATCTGAAATGTGGATGGTTCCAGTATGGTTTTCTTTCTTTTCTCAATTATTTTGGTTGGTTATGATTGGAGAATCTTTCACTCTGTCGTAACTCGGTGTTCTAAGTACAGGTTCGTGCTACCAAGGGAAATCTTCGACTCTCCACCGAAGTCGAAGCTATAGTTTGTAAGTAATTTAGAAAGTAAAACAAATTAACTTCAAGAATACATGTACACATATTGTACACTGCCTACAAAAATGTAATCCACTGTATTCATTTTCTTACCCTTAAGTGATGTTCAGCAACACTTATAGCGGCCGACTCGATTAAACTTGGGCCCGTGGCGTGTCATTTAGTCCTTCCGCCTGGCCACAGAAAAGAAAGGTAGATAAGCAGTTTTCTCTCCCTATGGTGGTATCTTCATTTCCTCAAACAGTGAGGCTTTCCTTTCACACTGCTGTGATAAATCACACTAAGTAAACTTAAGTCTCTAATGACAAAAATAGCCATACTCTCAGCAGAAAATGAGGCATGTATACTATGCCATAAAGACAGTTTGTCAATATTACCCACATTCGACTAGGACTGGAGGCTAAACACTATCTCTCTGTGTTCCGAACCTAAGCCCTGTCGTAAAATGTGATAATTTTGCAGTGTATTTCTATAACTACTAAAGCCTTAAATATTGATTTCAATGTCAAGATAAAGCAATGCATTAATGACAATACATGTTATTCTCATTTCTTTCCCTTCTTGCTGCTCCATGCGTTATTTGATGCTGACTGTTACGTTGTATTCCCCTGCGCTGTGCTGGCTTTCGCTCACGACTTGAGATAATTTTGCATGGAAACTTCTTGCAAAGTTTCGTAACCCTGTACCTGTGTGCTAAGCAGATACCGTCTGTGAAAATCTTACAGTCTCTAACGACACGAAACCGTGGAAGAAAGCTAGACAGCGAAATCCTCAAGTTTGATTCGTAGCAATGCTTACAGCTGTTGTACAATGCCCCACACAACGGGACACATCCTCTAGCCATTTTGAGAAAGGTTGCTCTTACATTAAGTCTTAACGAGCTTAGCCTTGAGCTTGCCCTTTGGTCGTCCCACTGGATTCTATTTAGACAAGATGGATTGCCTACGTTTTCCGTGACAGGGCTGTCGTTTACTGGATCTGTGGAAATGTACACAGGTGATTTTATAGTAGTCTGTAAAATAACTCCTAAGTTCCTGAAATTTTGGAGTTGTATCTTTGTACGTGACTGATGATTGTTTACCTGTCTGTAGATTACAGTCGTTTGCTGGGGTTGAGAAGATATACACTGATAATGGTTTACCTGTCTCCGAAAGATATGAGGCTTCGAAGCTCCTTGAAATTCTGGAGATGTGTTCTTTCACGTTACATTGATGATGAGTTACCTCACGAAAACCACTAAAAATGAACTTGTCCTTACTAATATTCTCTGTCATTCCTGATAACTAACATACATGTACTTCTTTAATAACACTTTCTGTGGATGTCTACTTCGTCTGAATTCAATTTTCACTTGAATTACCCTGACGAAGAAACATTGATTCTATCATTGGTGGTACTTGAGGACCTCCTTGTAAGCTGCTTCATCTGTTATGGTGCTTCCCAAGCGCTTTAAAAAGTATGGCTCTAAGGCCATGAGCTGTATCCAGGGAGCTGGACGTGCGTTTTATTCCCAGACTGATTTATTCAATGGTGGCAGGCGGCTGGCGACATCATGTAGGGGGCATTAACCATCCGGCGGGAGGATGATAGTTTTGAATGGAGTTTAAAACACCATGGTCTTTGACGAAAGCTCCTGCCTGAGGGTAGGTAAAGACAGAATGGTCATGGTCCATATATAACCGCATACACATACATTGTGAGAAGCAGTTTGAAGAATTCTTTACGTAGGCTGCTCACGTCCTCAAGAAATCCCATGGAAACAGAGTCACAGCAAGTCCTTTGTAGCTGTGGTTTGACCTTAGATTTTAAAGAGAATCTGAATGCGTTGTCAGTGGAGTTCCACACTGGGATATTGACATGCTTATTTGATGTTCCTAGGTTCAACTTAGAATAGGAGAATATTCCTATGAAAGATGATACGTTGGGGGAAAGTCCGGAAAGACTATGGCATCACTTTTGTTGAAAGTCGAAGTTACTCTTTTAGAGAATGAAACTAGCGTGGCATTTTTTATATCTATGGAACAGGCATGTGCTGACAGCCATGTTGGTGTCCATATTTACATTTCAATGGATTGTAGCTCAAGCATACTTGTGTTCTACTGGCAACATTTGAATTGAAGTATTCTTCTGGTATTGTCTTCTTTTTTCGACAATGATTATTTTACAGGGTAAGAAGAGCAATGATTCACTGAAAGTCAAACAGGGACACCAAAATGGTGGCAGACACATCCATGAAGTCACTGGGAAACGCTGTATAGTATGTCTTCATGTTCATCAAACAAACAAGTCATTATCATTAATATGTTTTGTTTTGTGACACAGGTTTGGAGACCAATATATTTCTGAAAACAGGAGGGATTTACCTTTGGCATCACAGTAAAACTTAAACTGTCGTTGCTAACGTGCTATTCCACCACAAGTTACTTTGATCTCAGTATATCAACTGCTTATGTCAACCGTACAGCCTCCACAGACTGTTATGGACATTATCAGATCTCGACATGTATCAAATAAGCGTATTTCTGTGGCCTCTTTGAACTACAACTGTATAAATGATTTCGTTTGGCACTTCCTTGGCTGGACATGACAACACGTAGACAACTAAAGCGAAATCAGCCTGCGGGAATTTACATATTGCGTGGAATTTCCTCCTCCAGGCCTAGACATCACGAGATCTTGACGACCGACATGAAGTCTCGTAGGGTATCTAAATACATATTGCCTGGCACTGCTAGTGGGCCCCTGTCACCTCAAGATCTCCCTGTTGGGTCAGAGAAGATATCGTAGGTTTCAAAGGCCGTCTTGCCAGGGATTTTTTCTCTCTTGCAATTTGCATGTCATATTTCCCCTAGCAAAGCTTCTGTCACAGGTGAAAAAGCAAAACTTCTCTATATGCTCTATGGTGTTGGGAAGATTTTTTTTAGTGTTATATTAGTCCATTTTAGGCAGCAAAGCGAAAAATTACGTAAAACGTAACGTGTCCTATTTACGCGCGAGAGCAGTTTACGTCCAGTTTGGGTCATGTCCACATGTCGCGGTGTATCATGTCAAAGCCTGGTGTCATGAGCAACAAAGAACGTCATAAGTATGATCCTTAGCCATCTCTCTCTTTTATACAAAACATTGAAAAAGGTTTACGTCCACCGATATAACAGAATAAACTCCTGAACCAGTAACAACAAGTTGCAAGGAATCGTCGTGCATGACGTACTTCATATGTAATTCGACACCGCGTACTTCATCATGTGTTTCTAACTTACACGATAGCTAGTATCTTTAAAAAGTAGCTGACATTAAACCTTTCTTTGATATTCAGACTATCTATGGTGATTCGAGGTTCGAAACTCTTACCAGTTTTAGGAAGATTTGATACAACCTAACCTCCGGACGGATAGTTAACTTTTGCATGGCAAAACATAATAGCCATGCGTTTATCACGTGATTGCCACGTGCAGCGCATGTCGTTGAAATTCACAGATCAAACAATGTTTTTTTCCATCGCGTCAAGCAAGCGGCGGGTCAAACATAATGACTTTACTATCATTTGTTTGTAGACCACTTTGAATAGTTACTGTGCATTTTTTTCTGGTCTATGTTCTTCAAGCACAGCGCCAGAAGGGAAAAGACTGAGGTGGACGATAATGTGTTACGCTAGCACAATTTTACATCATATACATCAGTATAAATACATGCTCGCACGGCGTTAAACAGGCGGAGAAAAACTTACAGAACATGCATTTTCTTTTTAGAATAGTTGATATTCTGCCCATGGGTTTAACATTTGGCTCTGTCCGCGCGGTTTTAAGATAAATACGTTTTGAATAAATTGGACGTTAACTGGTCACGTTACGTTCCATGCTAACGTTTTAGTAGTTCTGCTACTTTCATCAGGGCTCATTGTCATTCTTTACATGTGGAAGGAACTCTTATGTCCATTTGTTTTATTCACCAACTTGATGAAACTATTCACAGATACTGTACGTGTTTAGTTATCTATCTACCCCAAGATATATATTTTTTTGTGCAAATAATGGTATCAGAAGAAAAATACGTTTGGAATCTGTCAAATGTTTGGGCGTGAAGTACTTGCAATATTTGAGAATTTTTGCTCTGGACAGAAAATAAAATCTTATTGGGACTAAATATAATAAAGTAGCCTCTGAAAGATCATCAATGTATATAACAAAACCTACCAGTCGTTTCAAATTGCCGTAGAGGGTAGCACGCTTTTTGGTGTAGTTATGGCAGTATAAGAAGAAAGTGACAGATGCTTGAAACGTTTCTTGTACCTCCCCAGGTATAATGCTCCGGAGGATGGTTCCGATTCAGACCAGTACAGAAAGTTGTCCTTGGGTGAGTATGCATACACAACACGAACGTTAACACTCACAGCTAATACGAAATTCCTCTGTCGATGCACAAGTACATTACGGCAATGTGCACTAACTACCCTCTAATGGTCTGTGCGGCTAACAGAGTTATCCAATCTTCGAAATTCCATTTGTGGATATGGTGGACTGTTCTTGAATCCTGATTTTCTATTAAAGGACTTTTACGGAAAAGGACTTGAATTTGTTCTAACACTGAAAGTATAGAGTTATCACCAATGTTCGACCAGTCCTCCGGGCCTCTACGGGAGAACTGATAAGGCATAGGATGCGATTGCTAAGAACACGTGACCCTCCAGGAAGATGACGTAATGAGAAAGTTGGTACCGGCCCCCGACCTAGTTTAATTACGGCTACTGTTAAGATGCCCTGGGGATTCGAAACAAAATCAAATCCTTCTCCATAACGTTATGTACCAACACAGATTATATTTCATGTTAATAGGCTTTTATATCTATCTTAGTTCGTGAGCTGTTGAATGCAAATATTGAAATATTCAAGCGATCATTGTCTAATATTTTATTTGCAAGTTCTTGCCCGAGGGCTAATTGCAACATGAAACAATACATAGAGAGGGTATACTGTACAGATAGTGCGAGTTAACAATGTTGACAAGTGGAACAAATGGCTATTCTAAGAACTACTACGGAATACAATCTACGCTTTTTGGGTTTGACTTCTTTTTTGGAAGCAGTGGAAGACGATTATCATAACATCAACCTGTTCTCTTACCAAACATGCCCCTCCATGATTCAAATGTTTCACTACACCCCTATTTTGACAAAGTCCATTTAACATAGTTGCCATACTAAAGCTGTATTTTACACCTATTTGTTGGTTGTGCAGACGCTCACCTGTCCAAGACGACTAAAGGAGCCAGTCCGCCGTCTGTGAGGTTCGTCCCGCCACAGCAGACCGGCAACAGGCGCAGGAGAGAAGGGGTCGTACACCAGGACTACAAGTTTCAAGGGTAACGTGTTTTACGTTATGTAATTATGAATTATAACATTATTTCCATTTTTTTAATAACAGAAGTCGTACACATACAAGTGACTATCTCCCTACTGTGTCCTCTGTGTTTCCAAAGATGTGTGGCCCAATGGCTAAGGAAACGGTGATGGGCACCGCCAATATATGGTGTTAAGGGGTAGTTTGCTTGACTCTAAAACATAGGATAAAGTTTCAAAATTATTTCGAAAAAAATATTGTTTCGAAAAAATTATATCCCTTACATCGTAATTTGATACATGTTTCCAATTGTACACCCGTGGTAAGATTATTACGTCTTAACAGAAAAGTCACAATCCTGAGATTGCATTCTCACGAACCGTACGCGCACCAAAGCCTGTACTTCAGCACATGAAATAAAGGCTTTTACCGATTGCATTCTCACGAACCGTACGCGCACCAAAGCCTGTATTTCCGCACATGAAATAAAGGCTTTTACCGCAAAGATCCATCAGACGAGTTGGGCTTAGTGCAGTCTCCCGTTACGCATGTCAAATGCCTTCGTAAAGTCTAGCAAGTAACTTTGTATTGCGCCTTTTGCAACACCCACAAAGCCGGAAATGAGAGGACATCATACTTTTAGTAGCACTCGCTGACTGCAAACAATTTTCAAACCAAACCAGCAAACGTTGCAAATCACATACTGATTCCAAATAGACCGCTTTCAACGTATGATTCACTATATTTTGAACATGAAATATAGATGCCAGAGCTTGGGATCCCCAGTTCAGGGCTAGGAACTGTGTCCTGTAAGATCAAAAACGAAGAAATCGATCTTATAAATCCCTTGTGAAGATCTATAGCCTTCTCATCATCAGTTGAGTCCCTGTAATAAAAAGAAGAAAGGTTCTTGTTACGCTCTGTCCGTGAATAATACATGGATACTTAGATCTCTGTTGGGTTAAGGCAGCCCAGGCTCGAAAATTCGTGTTCGAGTTCGGCCGCGTGCCTGGCCAGCGGCGCGGCCGAACTCGAACACGGTTCGAAATGTTCCACTACGGAGCATTTCGGGGAGCGCAAGGTCTATTACACAACACAATCATATATATCATCTCAGGTGTAACGTTGGGTAACCTAAATTCGGGATTTTTCCGATAATGGTTGACTGAAATCAATCTAGCAGAACAATAAACCATCCTTTTTTTCTATTATTCTGTCAGTATCATGTACTATCTTTGCACTAATCATATATATGGTAGATTTTGTATCTAGTCGTGCTGACACCATAATATTTCAACTTGAAACTACCGTGCGCCGCACGCACAATTATGGTGCTGTCGGGCAGGGGGGCACATTAATTCGGGAGAGAAGATTCGTCTTGAATATCTTACCGCTAATCACATTTTATACAGCAGCTATTCGTTCTATCCTTGGCTTGAGGAGAGTGCTATGGATATAGACGTGTCCAAGTAAAAAAAATACACGAAAAAACGGCCGTACCGCACACATCAGGCCAGTTCGGGAACAACCCGTGTGTTGAGTCGGTAGAACTTCACTCAAAGTCGGCCCATCGACATCATCGGGCAACGTGTAACGTTACATTATTTATGGGAAATGAGCTGGATGCCGTAGCAATGGTAATACTACTATGTCCATGTGTTCCTTTTTGTGTTAGGAGCAAACTTTGAGGAAAATATCTTCCTCAGTCCACTATCACACGCAGCATTTAGACAAAAAAGTGTTCCTAACAAACCTTTGTCGTCTGCTTGACAACAGGATTCTGGTTAACAATATGGCGGCGGGAAAATACACGTGCCGTAGGTTGTAGCAACAGAGAGGAGTTTTGATGATTGATCACACTTAGAATCCAGTTGCAGGTTAGCAAAAGAGATTGTAATAAGTTGTCTTATAAATAATTGTGTTTAGCAGGCAGGAGATGTGACATTTGTCTTATAAACCAGCGAACAACCGTGCTGGGTGATTCTCCCACGAAGCCCCCAGACTCTGTCAATAAGGGACGGAGAGTTTTTGACGTCGCCAACTTCTAATGCATGGTTATCGAAGCTTTTCAGCCAGTGTTCTGAATACGTTAGTCTATCTGCTTTGCATTGCTGGCGTTATAACTGATTTTGCATCTAGCACATATCCCTAAATACCCCGTTTTCGAAAAGTCCCGACTTTAAGTACCCCACGAATTTAGGTTACCCAACGTTACGTATAAGTACGAAATTGTTTTATAGGCCAGGATTTGGATTGTATTACATTCTAAATGTTTCAATCAAATGATTTGGAAGTTGTCTCCTCCACAAATGTTGCATGAGCCGCGCCGAATTAATCCTACTAGCGCTGTTTTGACGGAGGTATTCCAAATAGAACGGGAGGTTCTATATGTTCGATATGGTGTTCGAATGGAACGGCCGTTACGTCACAGGTGTTGGATTTCGCGGGAGACAACGAGCTGCTTGTGTGGGATTTGGGTTATGACTTTTACGCAATTACGCGCAGCTCAAAACAACAGAATTCAGCTTTTGAGTAATCAAATGTAAGTTATTATCCCTTTCTTATCAAAATTGTCCGAGGCTATTTTGCATAGATTTTACCTATTATTAACTGGGGAGAATTTTCAATAGAAAATGACTCCAAAATAGCTGTTTCTGATGTTTCTGACCCAAAAAAACAATGTAATCGTCATTTTAAACAAAATAGCCTCGGACAAAAATAATTTGTATGGGGTTAGCTCTTTCCTTGCAAAATATTATGATGAAAGGTGGTGTTACCGCCTGCGCGCATAAATCCATAAAATACACGTTTTTTTAACCAAAATGTGTATTTCTAACCCAAAATCCAGCAGTAGAAAAACTTAAGTCACCTGTATTCAATGTGTTTTAAGTACTTCTAAAACTGTGTGAAGTTTCATCGTGGCGCGACAAGGCTATCGATAGTTACAGAGTATAATCATATATGTACAGAATAATACTTCCTGGGCCGCCTTAACCCAACTGAGATGGTATAGGAATACAGACTCACTTGTGGTCCATAATAGAATGTTTGTATCTGGCCTTGTGGTTGGGTAAGTCACGTCGTGAGAATGACAAGGCGGAGGCTTACCAGGGTGGCATTAAACGGGTGCCCAGCAGGAAGATGGAAGAGGGCGGGGGAGTTATGACTTGTAAAATTACCTCGTTGAGATGGGCGTACGTATTAGTTAGAGGATAGGAGGGGGCACAGCGAGCAGCAGCAAACAAGAAAATGTGTGACCTGACATACGGTGACGACGACGATGATGATGATGTATGGATTTTGTGTGGGGAGGGAGCAGTATTTGGGACATTTTTAGTTATTCCTGTATTAGATGTACTTTTTATTACAGCTGCATGAATTTTACTATATGTTTTCACACTAGCTATCCCTTGTTTTGTGGTCATCGGTAAATGTCTTTCGTTTTAGCACATATTTTTACGTTACGCTATAAAAGGCACCATTGAGCTGAGCAGATGAATCTGTCTACACGCCCAGATATGTACAGATACATCTATACAGCATAAGGGCGTAGTATATCACCATCAAGTTCCCGGAGGATCATCTGCATGGCCACTGCTGACTGACAAATCCCCTTGGCGCCGACTGTGCAACAGATTTACTTAGCTAAGTTTGTCAGACTTCATCTCAGTAAATATAGAATCTTTTTTAAAACAAAACCTGATACATATTAATATTGTATAGTCTTTCTTGGTACAATCTCCAATCTGGAGGCTTCATTTTAGACGTAACCATTATGGCGTATAGGTTATTGCCGCATGTTTGTAGTCGCTTAATGTTTTACGATAGGAAAGCATGCTTTTGAGTAAAGCCTTTACCGGCACATATGCCATCGATCTCATTTCAAGTCATATACGATACATCTCTATCGTTATCTACAAAATGTGAACATCTTTCCCAGAAAATTGGTCGACTCTTTCTCTACCGTGGTAAACCCATTTCCCTGAAATCCTGAGATAGGGTTCTTCCGTCAAATGGATATTTTTGCCCATAATATCTTTATTTAATATCATAAAGCATGGAGGAAAATGACGGTTCATTAGTTGCCTGGTTTGAAGAGTGTTGTATGCATGATCACCCTAAGTATATCCTTATTACAGTAACTCCGTTATGAATAATGAAATGAGTATATTTCAAATATTCATGGTCGATTTAAGAAAAGAAGAATGTTTAGATGTGATACTGTGTTATTTCTTTTTACATAAAACCGTTACAAAATATCGTTTTCTAGACAGACTGTCGCCAGTGAGCGTTATGTTTTAAAGTTTCGCTTATATGTTTTATGTTTTATATTCCAACTGCTACATTTCCTTATACCTTTCTGCAGTCTACATACTTAAGATTTGGTCGTTGGTAGTTGGAACTAAATTTAGATGCGCGCTTTTATACCATTAGGTAGGTACTTCGACCTTAAGGACCTATGGTCATTAAGATGCAGGGTACGCTACATTTCGCGCCAGTGTTCTGGGGTTGATGTAGTTCCATTAGAAGGGAGTAAGTACGAACCTTGGTTTTGAAGTATCCCTACAAACGCGTCAATGTCTTCTCACAAATGGGTTTGAAATTGTAGTGACCATTCTAGAATTCTAAATTTAGTAAGGTGAATCTTATCTTTATACAGAAGTTACATACCATATACTGACATTTGACAATCCTTTTATTGGAAATATAGAAAAGTACATATTTAGAAAAGGCCTAAATGTTAGAAATCCCACTATAATTGTGCAATTACATGTATATACATTTAGACTTCCCTCTACATTGCATAGTATTTTTTGTAGATTATTATCATCAGATACGTTGATGATCCAGGTGATAAGATACGCCAAAAATAGTTACTCAAGCAACTGGATACAATTTTCAAAATGTTATCAATTTGCTTGAGTAACTATTTTTGGTGTATCATTATTAGATTAGTTTATAAAATTTGCCATATATATGTTGTATACAATTGTTTTCCCCATTGACCAATGCTCCATTTTCATCATACATCAATGTACATGGTATTGCTTTAACTTATGTTTGCAGAGGTTCTTGCAGAAAACTAACCGAACATGGGGATCAGGGGATCAAGCGAATCACCACCAGCATTTTTGATTTGAGACAAAAGGTTAACAGAAGGCACCCAATTAGTTTACCTTTGAATCAAACTAGCATTTGGTCTGTGTGATATGGCTTTGGGCTTGCATTCCCGTATAAATGATACAGTCCAAATGAATTTAAAAGATTTTTAGCAACAGACCATTCTAGGTCTTCCAGTAAGATATTTCTTTTAACAGCCAGATTGTGCCAAACTCACTGTGTGAAATATACAAATAGATGTCCAGGCGACAAAGTCTGCATCAAATGTGTACATGATGAAACGTACAGAATCGATTGAGCGTCACTTTGGTCTGGATGGCGTGAAAATCTCTGTCCATTACGTCCCTATCATGTCAAACCGGCACACATATGTTCGCCTGTTTCAAACGTGTAAACGCCCTTTAATCGCAACTCTTTGGAGACAGTGAAGGGTCTACGGTTTCAGATTTGGTCCCCAAAAAACTATAGTTCGGGATCTCATAACTGATGTAAACCTCAGACTGTAAGTGACATAGACTATGATGCCATCATTTCTTCCACATCTGATACACCTCACTGATGCATGTGTCGTAAACTGCGCATGAAGTAGTGAAACCAGGGAACTATTTTCTAACGGCCCACTGACATCTGTTTGTTGACCTGGTGGTCTGGGACATCAAAGTTACAATATGCATAAAACTATGGTACGTCAATATGGAACCTATTAGAAACAAAGAGAAAAGTTTTGTCTTCGGTTATTTCCAAACTCCGCTGATTATACCAATTTGATTTCTTAGAATTGCTAAACTCACCTAACTTTTCTTAAATTTATTTTCCGGTGACTACGCTGTTACATATTTCTGCAAATTGTCACTAGTAGAGCGTCCTTATACTGATCCCGAATGTTCAACTCCCGGATTTGAACAGCGACTGTGACAAAGATAGAATGCTCTTTGACTCTCTCAACGAACTCTGTCTCTAAGGACATGGGAGCCAGACATATTTAGTAACCTGTTAAAGCTAGAAGTGATAAATGTATTACCCGGCTGAAACCGGGAATTCTCTTAAGCCTCCTGATCCAGCTAAGACGTCCCCAATGTGTCAAGCAATCTCCCACAAGTCTAAGACAATCATTCACACAAGACGTTGCCCTTAAGTTCCTTAAAGGATGAATCTTTTGAAGAAAAGACGCCTGCATTTCTAAATCAGTGAGTATATCTATAGAACATCGAGGGCTTCAGGCTTCCAATTTAGTTCGGAGAAACGAGATAAGCGTCTAAAAGACCCCTAGGAAAATTATTCGGTGAAAGCACTATCTTTAAACGAAGCGTTATCGTGTACGTAATAAATAGGAGACTTGCTGTCTGGTGTACAAAGTGGTTTTCCTGACAAGGTCGCTAACTAGACTCACCTACGTTAGCTTTGGGGCATGTGCGTATTGGTTGGATCAGACGTACACATGTATATAGTGTGCCGTATCACACGAACCCCAGACAAATTGCCGAGACGTCTTAAGCATTCACAGTCACGGAGCTAACACCTTGAGACATCTAGTCTTGACTTAAGCCTTGCAGTGTTAAGTAGACCTCGTGTTAATGAATATAAAGTGTATCTTACGAAACAGATTTGAATGGAGAAGGTCAAAATGAGTAGTTTGGGATTCATTCTATTCTTGCTCCGGTGCGCCCTTCTGATCAATTCGAGTTCCTTGTCAAATAGTCTGGCAACAGTTTTGTTTGGCAAGTAAGCGATCAAAGGAGCGAACTAGAGCTAGAATAGGATAGATACCGGGTTACAACACTAAAAAAGCAGCCGAGCAAATTGAACTGGCTTGCGTCTGACTAAATAAATATTCTTTTTCTTCATCTTCTTATCTTCACAGAGACGTGATGCTTGCAAGTGCGCCATCTGGTGTAACGTAAATGTATCGCAACAGTCAATGATAGACCTGTTGTATAGACCGTAACCAAAATTGAACACATAAGTTATGACTATAATGCGTGTGAATGCAATATCCAATGACCAAAGTCTATTTCACGACGACTGACATTTAGATCATTGTGTACCTCGCAACACAGGTTTAAGCAGGACCATGCTGACCAGGCGCCGTGTCCGGAGAACACGTGGCTCAACCTGTCCCGGATGTCCACCTGTGCCAAGGAGACCAAAGATCTCGCACAGAAGTTCGAAGTAAGTGGACATTTGGATAGTGTAGGGGACAGTCGCGATTGTATGAGACAAGAGAAATGCATATTTATATGAATCGAACAGAGAAATCATATATTCTGCTCAACGATGATAAAACCTTGGTGTATTTAGTCAATAGATCTTAGAAGAAAGCAGTGCTGATGTTCGCTCCTAAATCGGTAGAGGAAGCTTCAGCATCGGGAATAGATGGAAAGTGGGAAATTATTTTAATGCCGTTCTATGTTCTTTCCACAAACAGACCGAAGGACATCCGAAACACAGGAAATGGTCGGAATTGCAACGAGAAGAAGGTAACATCTATGTTGGACAGGAGATGCGTTTACATGGATATTTGTGGTAATCAATCCATGCAATATTAATTGTGCGACTGAAATCCTGGATAAGATCATAGCTCTGCATTCCTATAATAACGCATTTCCTAATTTCTACGGCATTGGACATTGTATATGGTCCTCAATCACGGAAAAGAACACATGTCTATAAATATATGGGCACCATACTCACGCAAACGAATCTTTGACAGCTCCGCGAAATCGACGTATCTCAGAACAAGTGCATGACCGACAGAGGTTCACTTCAACACGCTGTCAGCAGGGGGCGCTGGAGCACGGTCCAGCTGACACAGGCGCGACGAGGCGGAGGTCAACGCCAGTTAGACCATTGCTGGAGCTTGTGGTAAGTGGTCATCAAAGTCAACACGAAACTTCAGTCAGACTACGTACATAAAAATACGCAAAACCTTTCTTTTAAAGAAAAAGTCATGTGAATATGTGTGCGCGTGCGTTCGTGTGAGTGAACGCGCGTGTGTGTGTGTGTTTGTGTGTGTGTGTGTGTTTGTGTGAATGTGTACCTGTGTGTATGTGCACTTCTGCATTGCAGTTTCTGTATGTTCTGCCAGAGGGAGTGAAGTGTGCTATCTCTAATTATTGTATCTTTATTTCCTGCCTGCTAGATTTTTGGCTAAGAAAGAAAACAAAAATGAAGAAAGTTGCACAACGGGTTTCATTTTTTATTGTTGTTGCCGTTTCTGATGTTACTTAGCGCAGAGAAGATGTGACGGAACTGATGTTCTCTATCAGCTACCAGCCGCATACCGAGCTGCTTACTCTCACGGTTATAAAGGCGCGGAATCTCACCAGAACACAGTCACAAACCCCAGGTAAAATCTGTGTGTTTCTGTACTGCAGTTTCTGTTTGTTCCGCCAGGGGAAGCAGTGCAGTTTTAGCATACTCTGCCATCAGCTTATGCACTTTTTGTACACACCTTGTATAGTCGTGTATCTGACATTTGAAGACTGCATTCATGGACAGGATAACAACTTGAAGGTTCCTATTCACAACCGGTATCTATATGTACAATCACCAGCCGACGTTTCGGTCATCTTCCTCAGGGTAATACTGACTGGTAGTATTCCACACTGCCGCTAGGTGCCGCTGCGGACAATGCGGTCCCAAACATCACAAGTATTACCATACATGCGGTTCAAACGTAAATCATTTTTAGAAGTTATAGATCCTAAAACCTCTAAAAATAATTTACATTTGAACTGAATATATGGTAAGTGAACGCTCATATTTTTTTTTGTTATTATTCATTCCCAGATTCCTACGTAAAAGTGACTTTGATGTACGGTGAGAAGAAAATAGACCGGAAGAAGACCTCGGTACGAAGCGGCTCCCTTAACCCGACTTTTAACGAATCCTTCATGTTTGACGTCACGAGAGAAGACATGAGAAGCGTTTCCCTTACACTGACGGTAGCAGAGGTGGAACAGTAAGAAATACTTCTTATGGCATTTTTGAAAATTTCTATGATAAAAGATTTATACTTTGAGACATTGTTTTCTATGTTTGTCGCGTTTATTGTTGGATAGTGTCAATTCAAAGTATCCTTCCAAAATGTCGCTTTCAAAAACATTGCTACACACACATCATCACATGCGTGAAAACGTAGAGACACCTTCTTGTACATCCTTCTGATTGAACTTTCAATACATAAATAAATCGTCCCCAGCATACTTTGCGCAGAAAGTACGGTCTTCCTCCCAGGATGGTCTGTGGGACGAGGCGCCAGTAGCCCCCATGCGGCCGTATGATGTATTACACAAAATACACATATTCTGTTGTTATCTCCATGAAAAATGGAGATATAGTTTTGGGTGTGTCTGTGTGACTGTCTGTCTGTTTGTTTGTTTGTGTTTCCGGACCACTGTAGTCAGCATAACTCAAGAACCGCTTGATGGATTACGATGATATTTGGTATGTGGGCAGGTGTTGTGAAACCGAAATTCAAGGTCAATTTTGGGCCCCCTGGTATGTGACCTTGGTACTGCAGCAGAAATTCCATTTTTGTATCTCTTGACCTGGACGTGCTATGGTCTTGATTTTTTGGTGGAAGATAGCTTGTGGTGTAATGAAGACGTGGTGTGGGTTTCGGTCCCCTAGCAGCTTGCTCAGAAACTGCAGGGGCGTTGTGGTGAAAATCTTCTAAGGAGGATAACTGAAGGAAGGAACGATGGATTTCCATGATATTTAGTATACAGGTAGCTTAGACAGAGATGTACACAATGAAGTGATAATTATATTAATCAGGACTTCATTTGCATAACTAATGAGGTAAATTTATATTTGCAGTGTTTTCCATTATCTCACAAATACATGTAACATATGGAAAGTGGAGCATCAACAGATACCAATTATGCAAATAAATTCCTAATTTGCATAATTAATGCAAAAACACCATAATTCATCTAATTGGAAAAAATTACAGGACTGTCAATATTGCAACATGTGTAAGTTAGATAAAGGTGTTTATGACCAAGCATATATTTGCATGAATAGAATTGTTCATGGAGATATGAGGTCGTGGAACTCTTGTTGACCTTGTTGTTGTTTTAACTATAGGGGCATGTTAGGGAAGTGTGAGATCGGACCGTGGACAGAACAGTGGCGGGAAATGATGGACACGTCCCCGAAACCCGCCACAAGGTGGTGCCAGATGAAAGAAATCACACCTTCCTGCAAGAGTCCAGCGGTGTAGGGTATTCGTTCTTTCATATACAAAGTTAAAGTTTCAACACCGTATGGTGTATAGGGTGGCAGGTACCTCCATTCGTCTAGCCCTGTGGGCCAAACAACTAAGAGAGCACAGACAAAAGAACATCATGTGGCTATAGCTAGTTCACTGGTAACACCGTGTGTTCAACCTCCATTCTCTTTGATATAAGTGCTCAGTGCTAAGTATTCAGAGAAAGCATTTTAAAGTATTTGGTATTGTTGCTATTGGAACATTGTATACAGCTAAGTATTCTTTCAAATTTCTCGTCCTTGAAGAAGGATTTCGCATTTGATATCGAATTTATTCTTTAATTGATATAGTCGCCTTAAAACTTGTTTCACTTAATAATATATCGAAACAAACGCTGGTATGAGGGGACCAACTCTTCACTGTGCCTAGCTTCGAGCAAATGTCAGATTATGTGATATAAACATGTGGTTGGTACTGTGTTCGTGTTTGTACGGACCTGCAAAGAAACTGTAATATCACAAAATAGACGACAATGAACTGCAATACTAGCGTGATAAGAGTGGGTTCTATCGTGTAGCCTAAAGGCTTGTAAACGAAATGTGTCGTATCGTTTTTCGTCTATTTCAGAATATTGAGGTATCGTTTGCTCATCTATAATGTGCGTGGTTATGTGGAAGTACTTTAAGAAATGTTAAAGTCTTGTCTATATCAAAAGGGGCCAAAAAGTTATGATGACTTACTGTTTACAAGTTGTTAACATTTTGCATCATGTACAAACAAACAGTGAACACTATCATTTGTTTGAACTAAGATGGGTACACCAAAACAGTCTCAATAAAGACTTCTCCTTATCGTTATCAAGGATATCGCCGTGTTCTAGTGCTTCATTGTTGTGATAAGGCCTTATGTGCATTGCATCTTGGCGAAGGTAATGTATCCTGAAATTATAGTTGACGACCGCAGAAATAGGGCAAAGCTATCTTTATATATAATATACATATTGATTTCATTCATGACATTTTACAAATGTTATAAGTAAGCCGTCTGCATCATTATCTCAAACCATCAAAGCAAAGGTAACTGTTGTTTGATCGCTCTGAAGTAGGGACCCCATAACCCTTCTATGACTTAATCAATCACAAAAATTGCTTACACCTTAAATGTCCATATTAGATTCATGGTATATTCTTCCATTAATGCAGATATTGACCTAGCTAGCTCTTGATAATTGGCTATAGACACAGCAGCTTTATTCCCTGAGGGGTGAAAAACAAAACATCACAAAGATTGTATTGAAGTTACATGAATCAAGACGGTGGACCTGACATAAAACAATTGACATTTGTTCAGCAAAATCTATTGTGCCAATCAGAGCGTACATTGTCTGATATTACAGCACAAGTGTCTTCTGGAAAAAAGACGAAAAGATTGGTTTGAGGTATCTGTATCTGTATCTATCTGTATCTCTATCTATATAGCCGGTATAACCGCCATAAGCCGTAACACACGAGCTTCGCAGGCACGCGGCGCGGCAGCAGCTGGTTATATTACACCTTAACGGTCTAAAGACTAGTCTTTGCATAAAAGACTTTCATTTGAGGTGACGCATATCAAGCTAAGGAGGCTCCTTCGGTGTCTCTTATAATAGAAAAGGAATGATAACACAATAGTTTGGTCATTTCGTAACGAAATAAGTTAATAGATAATAATAATAGTAATCAAACACCGGGACAAATACGACGTCCGGTACGCGTCGTTGTTGTACCGTACAAAAGTGTTGAATACCTGGGATTTGTTTCAAAATCGGCATTTTTTTGGTCCGGAGTACCAGACTAGCTCTGAATAGCACATGATGCACTGACCACTATGTTTACCTTCTGTTGACACTTGAAATGTGATAGTATGACAAAGATATATTGAGGAATTTGCTTTGAATAGCAAATTAGGCAAAATGTTGCTCTGAAAATATTTCAACACCGGCCTTTTACATTAAATTTTCTATTTCATCTTTCATCTCATGAGCTCATTCGCAGCATCTAGAAAAAACTTCAAACATACCGTTTATCCTTTAGTTTGATGTTAATCCATAACTGCCCGCCTGGGAGTTTGTAGCCAATTATTTTCAACATGATTGATCTGTGCCCTAGTTAACGTTAGAAAGGCTTTGTAGGTTAGCCAGAGTGTCATCCTTATTAGTCTCAGGTTTTCCCTTCTAGAATGACACTCATGCTATTTGTAGGTCGCTTAGCAAATTTTCCTCAAATTGCGCAAAAATTTCATACATATTCCCATTTTTTGTCCAAAGCTTTTCTGATTTTTTTTCTCTATTTCCTACAACCCAACTAAAATTGGAACGAATTATGCTTCTTCTTCTTCATCATACCCACAGCACTATTTCTTAAGAGAATTCAGACTCTACAACTGGATAAGAATTCGGAGATTTATTTCCGGACGTTTCGAGTGAAATTCATCGCTCTTCTTCAGCGTCACAGCACTGTTGTATGAGGCGTTGTGTAACGGTTAACGGTGTTTTTCCCGGAGCCCAGAGGTCCTGCGTTTGAATCCTGTGACATACCAGCGATGTTGTGCCCTTGGGAAAGACACTTAACACGACTTAACATAAGATTCCTCATTCCATTCAGGTATAAAAATGGGCTTCTGGGTTGTTCGGTTGGTGAGGGAAAAGTCGGTGGAAGGAAAGGGTTAAGCCTAGGTTACACATAGCCGAACACGGCCTCCCGACTCTCCCCCGACCATGGTTGGGGTGATTCGGGAGTGATTCGGGAGCTAGCTCGGTTGGCGTTCGGCCGAGATGGAAATTTCAAAACATTCGGCTCTGGACGGAGGATCTGAAATGGGTCGGCTGGTGTTCGGCTGGTGTTCGGTGCGGTCGGCTAGTGCTCGGCTGGTATTCGGGATTGAGTCAGTAGTAAAATTAGAACCTTAACCACGCCAGAAACACTACTGACTTACTCCCAACTAGTTTCCAACCTACCCATAACTCACCCCAAGGCCGTGGACAAAACTCTGCTAACTAATTCTCAACCAAGTGACTACTATCGGAACGTGGGCGAATCACCCCCGACCTTCATACGACCAAAAACAAAGAAGAACAGTAAAAGCAGTATTAAAGCTAGCCATGATCCGAATTCGATCTCTCGGTGATGTTAACAACATAATAGAATGGATTATTTTAATTAAAACCGAAAATGACCCCTCTTTTGAAAGTCGCTGAATATGTCCATTTAAATTCGTGAGAGGGTTTGCAATCGGTCGGGGTTTAGTCAGGGGAGATTCGGCAGTCTGCGGCTAGAGGTCGGGATGGTAGGGAGTAAGCTAGAAAGCATTCGGGGCCCATTCGGGAGTAATTCGTGTACTGGTTAGGAGATGATCGGCGCATCTTCGGCGCATCTTCGGCCCCGAAGATAGGCGTGGCCCAAAAACTGGTCAGAATGCTCCCGAACTACCGCCGACCTGAGTCGGCTAGCGTTCGGGAGCCATGTTCGGCTATGTGTAACCTAGGCTTTAGGCTCCACCTTCCAAAACCGTACCCTACACTCAGTGGATAGGATAAGAACCCACTGTCCCTAAGGCCTCAAAAAGGCTTAACCTACCTTTTACCTTTATAAATGCAGTATTTGGGGGCCATGGCATGGCTGAAGTAAACCTAAAACCTTGAACAGGGAAATCTCTGAAATGCACCTTAATTGGGAACAAAGGAAAATAACCAGGTTAGTTTATAAAGATTTCATAGTCGAAGTAAGCTCAGACCAACAAGCTTACGATCAGTGCTCTGATCCCCCCGAAATTGTAATGAGATAGGCTTAAGGAGGATTAGAGGACTGATTGGAAACTTGTTAGCAAAAGCTTTGATGACTTTGTGAACGGAAATGGCATATTTATTCTTTATAATTAAGGGCTAATGGCCCGCTCACAAAACGGTGGTTATAGCACATGACCAGGCGTTATGACACCATATACACCGAGGGATAGGCGGGTCATTAACATTATTATCATATAGCCTATCCAAACTGACCCATATAAGATCTAGAGTAAGAGCCACGTGTATGACACATTGATCCCTTAGTACTATGCATGTAAATACATGTATCCAATTTTTGAGAAATGCATTTGAAAGTTTACATTTGTCATTTTTGTGCAAATGATTACAGAAAATATTTCATAACATTGAAATCTTGGCATTCAAATCTTTTTTAAATCTACTCTACTCTACTCTGTAGGACACCCAGAAGGGAGGAATGATGATAATTCTCCCTTCTGGGTGTCCTTCTCATTGGTCAATATCATTCAACACCACTTATAGCTCCTTCCTAATGGTCAAAGTCATTGAACACCACTTGAGATTCATTCAACACCACTTGTGGGACTTTTATGGCATTATGGCGTCATAACCGATAGGGAATGGAGACTTCTGATTAGTCGACGACATCTGGCTATGTGATAGTTAGTTACTGTCACAGATGGACTTTGAAACCAGGTCAGTTTGTCTTGGAAGGTTTCATTATAACATCTGGAGATTCTCGATGGTAATTTTGTTGATATTTCGGAGAGAAATATTGTTTTCCATGGCCTCTTTTTTCTAACATTGAACATCATTAATAATGTAGATAGATGCATAGGAACGTCATATGACGCAACAGTCATTAATTTCTCTGGTACTTTATGACTCGCATGATCATTTGAGATGATTTGTTTGAAATAAGACTTCCTTTTGGAATGAATTATACTTTTCACTTTAAGTTCACGGTAGCAAAATTTCACGGTATTAGAAAAATTGACATTTTCACTGAACTATAACTTCACGGTGGTAGCAAGTGACTTGCAGAAAGGATGTTTGAAGGAATAATAAATACGTTTTTCACTGTGATGATAAGTTCACGGTCCAGCAGTGACAGTGAAAACAGTGAACTTAAAGTTACAGTGAAAGAAACAAGAACTACAGTACGTTCTTCATGGTATAGATTTTTATGCGTAATAATTCTTATAGCTTGACGGGTGTAACGCCGAAGAGTGGTTATATTATATCAGTTAAACTCATACAGATACGGATATATCATTGGTCTCGTAGCTGCTCTCATGAGATCGATGCAGTATGCTACAGAAATGACCATGGTTGTCAACCAAGATACTACGTGAGCCACGAGTTTTTGAAATATTGCACATACAATCGGGATGACCTTATCATGTGTTGTCAGTCAACTTCAGGTCAAAACTATCCCCAAATGTAATAAATTCTTCTGATAAATCTACTCTCACTTGAATAAATGAGATAACATATCGTCATTCCAGGCTGTTGTCGTTCCTTCGGAGGAACCTTTCTCTTCACAGACTCCAGTCTTTTCTAAGTCTAATATGTCATATACGTATGTAAAATTGAGCAACCTTTGTCATGACGTCAAGAAGATTTTATGTTTGGTAGCGTTTGTGACGATGTTTGTCGTTAACATGTTTAACAACGTGTAGCTAAACAAACAATGGATAGATCAAAATATTGCTATGGAATTTCGTATGTACCTGGAAACTGTTGTTGCAACGTTTTGACTTTTGAAAGAGCCGTATTATCTTGCCAGTACCAGTACCATTACTATGTTTAAGATTTGTTCAGAAATGTAGTTTGCTGTCGTTTGGCAAAATTTGTTTGTGCTTCTCGAAGGGAATACAGATTGTGTATGTATATATCCAGGCCGATAAATCTGTATCACTAAAATAGATCGATTCATTGTTAAACGTTTGATTGATTGATCGATTGATTGATTGATTGATTGATCGATTGATTGAGTGGCGTTCTGTGGCGGAAGTGGTAGAGCTCGCGGCTGTCAAGCAATGGGACCCGGGGTCGAATCCCGGGTTGTGCCCAGAGACATTTCCGAACTTGCGCCCCGACGTTGTGCCCTTGGGATAGGCACTTTACACGCATCCCCCCCTCAGTTAGAGGGAGAAGTCTCCAACGGCAGCTGTCTTCAACTGGCGGACGAGAGCAGCGCCATGCGGGCTGGCGTTATCAAGGCGTACCTCGAGTGTAAGAGTCATCCGGCAGCTCGCTGCAAGCATCCCGACCAGAACCAGCACGTCTCCCTCGAATTGGTGCCGCTGGGGAAGACGGATGCCCAAAGTGTGTGGGTTACAGATTCGCAACCTGTCATCCACCTTAAAAAAATCCAAGCGAAGGCTACCGTGTCAACCCTCCTCACGCCGATGTTGGATCAGGAACTGACACGGTCACCATACTCGATCTGCATTTGTATCTGTACTATGTATCTGCACTATGTATCTAAATACGAATATAGATAATACGAGTAGTTGCCATATATATATATATATATATGATTGATTGATTGATTGATTGATTGATTGACTGATTGATTGTCATCTTCCTCCTGTCCGGCCCTCTCTGGAGGTTCAAATGACTGCCCTTCTCTTCATACTAGGCAGCTCTGCCAAAGTCAACATTATATTGATTGTGAAAAAGCCTCCTGGCATGTTTCCAGTAAATATATTGCGGAGCGTCAAAACAGCCTTGACTGACTGGCAGACATGTAAATCCGTTATCTCTAGCGAAGGTCTCGCTTGAGAATGACAGACAGCTAGATTTATCATCCGATAGCGTAACTTTTAGCTCGCCACAACACACTGTAGAAAAAAGAAACCTGTGAAGTTTCAAGTCAGGGGTTGTCGCGATATAGAAAGTTTACTATTATCATTATGGTTATTATTAGTAATCGAATCTCAAATGCATACGGCATGCTAGTCTAAGAGTAGAGCTATTATAATTAGCTACCCCATCTATTAATATAATACAATTAAGTAACAGAAAAACAAGTTAGTGCACATTTTCGCAGTGATGAAATTTGTTAGAATATTAGTGTTCATCGTTACAATGTGTTTGTAAAATGATCTGATATATTTTTTCCCGCTACAACTGACTGAGTGAACTTGCAACTTCGTTTCATATAAATAAGTCATCTATCAAACATATTCCATATATTACTTACTTTCACTTGGTGCTTCCCGTAGTTTGACAGATGAAGCAGTTAGGCAGTGATCCAGCAGGATCAGTCTAATTGCATTTTTTTCCAGCTTTCGGCGACAGGTTGAAGATCTCCATGGTTTTATCAATTCATAAAGCATCCAGAATCATATTTCAGGGCATAATGTGCTGAATAATATAACTGGTTACACATTCTCTCATCGTCATGATAATACTTGTGAAAAATAACAACATAGCAACAGTAGAGGAGGGGAAACAGATATGATCAAGTATTAAGAAGATTAAAAACAAATCAATTTCTACAGCTGGATAAGATACGGAGATTGCATCAGTGAGATTCATCACTCTTCTTCAGCGTCATTTGAATGAAGCTTTAGAAGATCGATGGATGTCACTTGAAACGTCCTGAAGTAATCTCAGTATCTTATCCAGTTGTAATGATTGATTTGTTTGTACAAACCTGGATAAACGTAATGAACAGATTTGTTTTACAATTGACAGCCTTTTATAGAAAATATTTGTTGAACATTCAGTTCTGGGTCCAGGGGCTAATTTCGTTGTGGTTGCGTTATCGTCTACTTTTGGGCGATGTGAAATCATATAGGGCGTGATGCGGATTTAGCATTTCTTAAGTGTCTGTATGTAAGTCTTAGAGCGCTCCCCCTCGATTGACTGCCTCAAGCTTCATCTTTAAGTGTTCTTCTTAAGTCTCCTTCCCTGTGGCGTTAAAACAAGTCTGTCAGAAGGGAGCCTTGCAACACGGGCCAACCGTGTTTAGACGTCGTGCATGGCCAATGCATTAGTACACATACAGTCACCTTAGTTAGAATCACTGTCCTTAAAATCATCATCAGCGGAACAAAATCAATACACATTGAAATAGACTCTATCTTACATGGTCAACGCAATAGATGAGGAAATATCTGGACAGACAAGTAGTACGTAACCTATGTTAATCGAGTCCCATTTACGATTCACCAGTTGGCTGTATTCCAACATAACTAGGTTCAGTGTTCCATGTTGCTTTCCAGATACAAGACTTCAACTCAAACACCAATTGGTAGTCACATTACATGTACTTCAACACCCATATTTTACAAAAAGGAATATTGATTATCGCAAAGATAGTTCCTTAATGTCAACCTGCCAGCGTCAGTGACGATGGTTTCGGTAGCAGAAAGCAATCTTTTAACATATGCACATCATCACGAGACCATGGACAAAATGATGACTAAGTTAGAGTACTGTTTAGAGCGTAAATACATCAAAGAAAAGAAAATGGAATGGGCAGAGTGCCACAAATCCTCTGATGTTCTTCAAGGGATCACTGCAACATGAATATTGGAGTGGAATTTTACAATGGTTTATACAATTTCGATCTAATAATATTTGATGGAATGAGCAACATATATAATCACTGCTAGATATGTACAACCTGTGTTGTACCTGGTAAAAACTTAATTAGCTATTCATTTGCTATTTTGCATCCATTGGGTGTGGATAAATACACAACTTCGAGAAACCTTGAAAAAGCAATGGGTTCCCATCAGAGATCGGCACAGCCAGATATGCAAAACCGATCGATGAAGAAGGATTTCGTGGATTCGCTGTCAGATACTCGAGGGTGACTTGGGTGCCGTTTGAACCGCAGGAAGCTGAACATCTCCAGAAGGCCAATAGACAACACATCTTCGGTAAGACGAACTATATCTTATAATCAATAGACTCTGAGGTTCTTGGCGTTCTTGTTCTTTGGGCATGTCAGGCATAGAGGTGAGCGGATTTTACTCCTTGTGGTAGAATCGGGGGTATGTATGTTTGCGAGGTTGTACTATACCTTACCGTAGCACCTTAGTTCATCCCGTGCCTTTGAGATACATCAGGCCGTCCTTTTCTACATGGCGTGGTGCTTCTCTCTTGGCTCTGTACCAGGAGATTCCAGTAGCTTCAAGGTCCTTCTCTACATTTGATCTTCATGTCAATCTCAGTCTTCCCCTGCTTCTTCTCTCACCGAGCGCTTGTTAACCTGGATATCCTCAAGCAAAACAATCTTATTGCTTGAGAAATTGCTGTTGTGTAATCAATGTAAAACGTAATCCACGGCGATGCGAGGTCTATGATTCTCGTTAAAAGAAAATTGACCATAACCCAGAAATTATGATTTTACGTTTCGGAAAGTGCACAATTGTCGCTCGGCAATCAATGTAAAACGAACTTAAACCTTGCCTGCGTGAGGTTTATGATATGATTAGCTTTAAAAGGAAATTGATTGTAATCCCAAATAATTTAAATCTATTGTGGTCATTGCTCGCTTCCCTTCGTATAACCTCCATTAGACGAACATGATTTACATTCTATCTGAAATTCGTAGCATCAACTTTAGATTGTAGAACACCCTCCAAAAATAGCAAGCAACTGGATAAAATTTCAGCATCCGCTGTCTTTAGTCAGTGACTAAATATAGGACTGGGAAACCAGGTTTTATACCAAAAATCTGAACAGATATGTTAATAAGGTTAAGACAATTTATGATGTATTGGCGTAGTCTTCAAAAGAAGGTTAATTCAAGACAAGGTTGTAAGCTAGTAGTTCAATAACTACTGTTGTTTAAGTACAGTAGCTAAATGTTGCTCGTCCAGGGGCTGGGAGTGGTGGGTAGTGCATTATTCCACTTGAAGTGCCTGAAAGTTCAACGCGTAGACCCCATTTCCTGTTGAGGGTGGGATGCTGTCTGAAACGTCTGACTGTTTCAAAATTTTATCCAGTTGCTTGAGTAACTATTTTTGGCGTATCTTACTACCCGGATGTCTAACCTTCATCAACGTATACAGAACACACTGTATGTATTTCTCTCGGTTTGCATATCTTTAGCTTATGAATCTTAATCATATTGCAGTTGGCAGTTACTCATGATATTTCTACTGATGCCTTTTAATTGGGTCAATGGTTTTGGTGTGAAGGAAAGTGAAATTAATTAAGTGGTGTTGAGATATTTGCAACCTGCGAGGAGGATGCATGAAGTGAGGACAATAGATAGCTAAAGGCTAAGTCTTATCCACATTCCCCCATTGCGTCGGTCGGGTAACTACTTTATGTCGTTATCGCATTTCAAAGCTTGGGGAATAGAAAAAAACTTTAAACTGAAAATCACACTTATTGCATTATTTTATTTATTGATTCTGAATACAGTGATACCACAACAGTAAAGTGATAGAGGTGACTCGGAGGTGTTGAAAAAAAACTGCTTAAAGGTAAGATAAATTATCATATGATTTATTTTCTATGCTGCCCTGGGCTGGATAAATTAGAGTAACCTTTTGCAATTTGGATCTTAACAAAACTTTTGTGAAATGGCTTGGGCATATTTCAAGCAGCACTAGCTGTAGGACTAAACAAGATAGATCGACAATTACAAAGATGAACCTTGGAAAACATGTAATGTACGGTGATCTATTGTTCATTATAATCTTATAAAAGAATTTAAGGTAGAGTGCTAGTGGGAAGAAGACTATTACAGTTAATGGGTATTCTAATTGGCAGTTTGTATAATTTTCATAAAATACTACAACGAATTGAAGGAAATTACTTGTTGCGATCAAAACACGAGGATGTTAAATATCGTAACAATGCTGTCAGCTTCTTGCTTTTTATATGAGGCACATTACGGAGTTTCCATTGTATATATTTTTATATAGACTATGGAAATTCCACCAAAGACTGCAGAAGTATATATAGTCGGAACCCATACCCCATAGTTTGTTGTAGAGTACACGAGTTTCTAATACTGTTGTACAAGGTACCAGATATTGTAAAATATACGATTCTTAATCAGAAAGGTTATTAGGCTCTCATCAACAACGGTGAGAAAGATATCACCGGTGCACCATACATGGCAACATGAAAGCTAGCACATCGCACGTTGTCTCCCTAATCTACAGAAACCGCGAATGTCATATCTATTCAGCTAATCAGCCACTCGATCATAATTGCAACGACCTCTCTAAAAGCACCTTAATAGCAGGTCGTCTTCCCGCCTTCAAAGTATGTCAATTTGCATTAGGATCGCAGGGATGTAAACAAACAACTCCGCTAACGGTAACCAGCGGTATGGTCGTTGACCTCAAACTCTAGCCAGAAGATGTCATTCGTGTTACTCTGGACGCCATGAGAATGTATTGTGTATTTGGCACATCCCTCGTGTATCAATTATTACTCGTACGTGATGTTAACATGTTTCGAACAACATCATATTCGATAAAATACATGAAAACACGAAGAGGTTTGATTAGCTTATTCGAGGTGATGTCAGGTGTGTCACTTGATGAAGAGCTTCTGGAGACATGATGCCGCCCGTTAAAACTCGGGTCAACGCTTGGAGTGACCTCTATCAGTCATATAATCCACTCAGCAGAACAATGTGTCGTGTGCCATAGTTAATAGGCAGGACTGTTGCAGCACCGGATCCCGAGAGATCATAGAAAAGTGCTGGGATCTACTGAAGAAACAGGCCAAGGCCATAACTGCTGCTGTGTTTCATGTTTTTATTGCAGGTCTCATCTTTTTCTGCGCCGTGGTGACGATAAAATATCTGTTTTTCTATCAAGGGGACGTTTCACGGTACATTAAACACTGGATATCCGCACAGCAGAGGCCAAGCGCTTCAGCTCCAGTTGTAGTCAATGTATTCATCATTTTTTCAAAGCATTCTTGCAAAATATACCACCCAAGTCATATTTACCAACTTGCAAACTCTATTTCTTTCAATTATGAAAATATGTCATCATATTAGCCAATGGCGTGATTTATTTTCCAGTCTTACATACTGATTTCTACTAAGTTGTGTTTTATAATTGCCGTATACCCTTAATGCTAAAGTAATCAATATTTCAATGTTTTTGCTGTATAATAACTAAAGATATTACGTGAAGCTTTGATCAATACAATAAAGTGAGCTAATGGCCAAATGTTTGAAGCAGTGATTGTCAATCATTAGCACCATGCAGGTGGTTAATTGTGCCGTTCAAGACAACTTTTAAGAATTCAACTGGGCTTTATGGAGATTACACTAAACTACTGTCGACAAATAGACACTGTAGTTTAGGGGCTTAGTTCACATTCATTGTAAGGATAAACATTGTACCTATCCCTCTCTCCATCTCTCTCTCTCTTTCTCTCTCTCCCTCTAGATAACAGACGAAGAAAAAAATGGACACAAAAATGTCATTGTACACTTCCTTGTCAAAGTTTCCAAATCGAACGTTTCATCTTCGGCAGTATAGCATGGACCAGATCATCGTTTACGTTAACAGATGACACTAAAAGCGAACGGGATATCAAGGGATGCGATTTCCCAGAATCGAGAAAAGCTTGCTCAACACCCATAAAAGCTATAGTTTCGAAACGCTTGCCCCTGGCCAACGATAGTGATAGTGATACTCCGGATGATCGTGTGGTCTGATATCAACACCAATAACGTACCAGCTAAACCCACACCTCTCGCTCAGAGCCATGCCTTACAGAATTCATATAAAGACACCTGATCTTCTTTCGACATGGATGTTAAAACTTTGGAGCAAACCTAGTCTTTGAAACGGTGTGTAAAGGACTCTGATTCTCCTGCTTGTCATTTCAACAAGGTCAAGTCTTTTATACGTTCTTATTTTATGAGCATGATTTTGTACGTTCTTTAGAGCTTTAATAGGGGACAAGCAAAGCACAAAAAAAGTATCAATTTCAGCCTACACTCGTAAAAGTTTCTGCCAGATCTCACTGTAGAGTACCTTACACCATATTCATCACTTTATAATCTATTGAATGCCGAGAAATCAAAAGGCACAAAGTTGCTATTCATAGGTTAAAGACAAGAAGAAGAACAACCAGAAGAATGTTTAAACACTTGCCGACAAAACATGAAAATGTTATGCACGCATGAGATGCAAATAGGGACACCAACATGGCGGCCAGCACCAGAACAGGCGAACCCGTCAATTCTGCTTTTGGCATGTAGCTTTCCCATATCGCAATCATTCTAACCCAATTACTATAGTATGATGAAGCGGTTCATTTGGATCATGAACAAAATGCAATTTATTTTGATTACTGAATACAGGTGTTCAAAAGCTAATGAAGAATGACATATACATTGCACGGTCATATATTCGTATGTCAGACATCTGGCTGAAGATATCATTTAAACTATTCGCAAGATATGATTTAATCGATAAAACATATTGCACGTTCAATCTTTGTTGTCATGCTTATTTACAAAATCTCAGATCTAAAACATAGAACGAGCGTCATGTTCATAATTTGGAGCTTCATATGCAATAAAAGGTGCAGGGAAATATCACAAAGAAGCCGATTTCCCCCCGAGTCACAATTACCTTCCAATTTGATATATACGTATTTGTCTTATCTTCGCGCTACAGATGAAGAGAACCCGGTTGTAGCTAAGAGTCTTCCCTTCAGGGTGTAACTCCCACGCTTCGCTTTTTCTGGCGCAGACCTTTGATACTTCGAATCTTCTGATGGTAACGTTTTATACTACGGCAAGACTTTTACATATTGACAGAGGGAACACATTCAATGCTTACCACCAAAAATGGGGTGAGTCTAGTTGCTTCTATTTCTTTTATAACAAGTAAGTAAAACCTTTTTCCTATAAAACAAAATGGGTTGAAGTCTTACACAGTGGAATTTAGTTTCGAGACAATTGGATAAAATTCTTACATAGCAACCTCCCTTACTATATTTGGACACTCCCAAATATCTGTCCAAGCAAGCAAAAAGCGCTTTGCTCAAATCTGTTCTTTGGCTTTTCCATCGTGGTGCAGAATTACCAAGCTATGGAGAGTCATACGAAAGTCGTCAGGAAACTTTCTCTTGATATTCAAAGACTGAAGACGTCTGGAATGTAGGTTGAGTTATTGGCACCTTGATATCACTATTATTTGATTTATCATCTTTTTTTGCAATCGGTATTTCAAAAAAGACGTAACGTTTGCCTTCGATTTTCCTGTCGTCTGGCCGCAGCAGCAGTGACCGATTGATTTGCATCGAATTGTTTGATGATTGTTTCTTTTTACATTGTAATTGATGGTTTAATCAATGTTTGTTGTTCGTTTGATTTGTGGTGATGACAAGACTTAGTTAGAGCTAATGATGTGATACTGACGGTGATAGGTTACCTGGACAAACCGTTCGCGGCCCCCAGAGGATATACCGCATGACTGATTACGAAAAGATTTATGATTTATCACTCTACTAAAGTGCATGTACGTGCATAGATTATCTTTTCAGTATTTACATCTTATACTTTAATATTGCAAATCATAAGTAAACGTTTGAATAATGATCACCTCTATCTCTCTGTTTGCCCTACCATTTTCCTAATTGCTTACAAAGCTTATTCATATCAATCCTGTTCGGAAAAATTAGTTTTATGGCAGTTGAACAAACTAGCTGGATGTTGCTAAATTCTATCAGCTAGCGTGTGCAGTTTTGACTTAGTCACAAACTAGTACCAGTTTCTACTACAATTAGAAGAAATTAGATAGTATATCAAGCTGTGTTAAAACGGTGTAAATACCTCAAACAATTTCGTTTCAACTGCCTTGTCCACTTAAGGCATTAGCAAATGAGTTTAGACTAAATGCCCTTCAAATGCACATAAATAAGCTCATTTGATCGATTGAGTAAAAAGCGTTTGGAACACTCACAATAACGCAATGGTCAGCTAATCAATGGTTCTGAAGTTCCAGGAAGACATGCGGTCATTGAACCCTTGGTGGTATTGCTGTAACTTGTAGGGCATTGGACATGGCGCCAGCCCTTGTACATGTTATCATCTTCACAAAGATATGGGTCATGTGTGCTCTTACAGAATGGCACAGTATCAGTTATCCTTTTAAGCTACAAGGTCAACGTGGCAGCCTGTGTCAAGGGGCAGATTATGTGTTGATTTCTGTCCAATTTTAGCAGCATTGTAGCCTACAACGCACTACACATAATGGGTGTCATCTGCATAAGATCGATGTCTCCCGAACCAGCTTGTGGAGTCGTTAGAGTTGTTCACACAGTATTGATCCATGACAGACAGTTTGGGTGTTCTCTCCCTGTATGTAAAGGTTGGCTGTGCCAGAAGAGGGCTACGCTCCTGACGACAAGATGCAGGCACGAAACAGTCGACGACTTTCTCTTGGTAAGATTCAGCGTTATGTATTCTTGGGCATTCGCCTTTAATTACTACGTATCATATTACGTACTGCTTTATTGTATATTTCTGTTATGGATATTGTAAGCTTATCCTTTAGCTAAAGGGTATCCGAATGAACAAAAAAATTATTCATATTCTTCAAATGTATCTTGAGGAAAGGGGTTGGGCTATATGAGAATACAACTTGGCCTTCGTTTTTTTAAAATATATTTTGTCCTGTAGACATCCGAAGCAAATTCTCTGGGTGAAATAGATTTACATGTCACAAGTGATATAACACATATTGCACTTCGAATGCACAAACCACTTAATTGACAGATTTGCCGATGGAAAAAGTCGCACTTTGTTTCCAGTAATCTTCACTAGAGGATTGCTGTTATAAGCTTTCAACCATTCACCACGATTCTAAGTGTTCTTTAAATCTCTTGTTTTGAATTCTAGATAGAAATCAAGTATTCTCGCTGCTTTGTATCATAAGACAGACTGTTGCCTTGCAGCTATACAAGCCTCTATGAACAGCACAGTTTTCTAACATTGTGTTTTGCTTTCCTAGCCTCTTTCAAATACAAAAAGACAAGTCAAAACCTGATTATGTATACATGTCTTAGCGCCTGGCAAACGTGGAAGCCTAAGCATACAGTCTTGCATCTTAGAATGCTATCAATGCTTGACTCGTGCTTCATGGTCTTTGGGCGGCTATGGTAAGGAAAGCTAGCGAGACAAGCAAAGGCCACACCGATCTGATTCAATAGATGACATATCTACACGCTCATGAATTCCCCTTGTTCTCAAGAAAAAGAATCACCTCCTCAAAAGGCACGACTGTGCCGACTCATAATGCCAAAAAAGCCCGCATGGGCGTCGTATCATTTTTACCGCAAAACCTGATGAATTTGTTTCGTTCTTGGGCGTTTCTCTGTTGGGGAATGAACGCTGAGAAGGAGGAGGAACAAGAAAACCTACCTCTTCCATCATCACCAACCTACCACATTTATTATATACACTTGTTATATACACATATCTTGTTTGATACATTATGTTCTGTGGTTCAATTTGTGTTACCGACTTTGTCCCTGTAGTTTTGACATGCATTTTAGCAGCGTTTCGTTTTGCTGGTTCTTTTCGTCCTCTAGCATTAATTTTACAGTCTCCAGAGGATGTCATCCATAGAATTAAATGGTCAAATGTAAATTGCAGATAGAGGTATAAATTTACATAACTTTTTGAATAATTCAGTGTTTAGCTTTTGCGTCAAAAATAGATTCTTTTTAAGACTGAGAAGGATTCAGCTCTAGTGATTTAGAACGTGTTTTACTTGCGCAGTGATGGAACTCGCGGGAAACATTGAGCCACATATATGCATGTGCCGCATCAGATGCGCACGGAAAGTAAAACTATGTCGTCTGTGAAGAAACCCTTTACCACATAAACCTTTCAAACATACATTAAAAGATCAAGGACTTACACTACATAGGTAAAGATGATAGCGTTAAGTGAATTTAGAATCTGCAGCTACTTGTAGCATCCTGATAATGGTCGTGAGTTTGGTTGGTGATATTTCGTGAATGTTTTTAGGTACTTGAAGGATTTGCCTCGTCATCGCGTAAAGCCCAGCAATCGTTATCGCCTGCCAAATGTTAGAAGAGTTGCCATGAATGATGTAGCTACTCTACAGTTCAGCTACAGGTGAAACTATTATAGGCCTTAACAAGCGGTGAAATACAAAACATATATCAACACCTAAAGCGGTTCAAAACCTACAGTCGTATGGCCGCACATGTAATTGGGCAATTGTGTTATTGAGGTCACCTGAGTTAGCGCCGAACGGCAGCTGATCCAGATCCTTGCTATCCAGCCCCGCCAATTGTAAGCTCCTCGCAATTCAGCACTTGGCTGCCAAGGGAGAGTAGTCGGTCCACCAAATAATGATGGTAATATTGATATCAAGACAGGTGAAAGTACCTTACAGTGGGCCTTACTAAACGTTGAAATATATCTCAACATGCTACACTATAATTCCGGACTGACAGTCTTATTGCGGAAAACGTTATTTTTTCCAAGTAGATTGACCAAATAAAATAATGTCTACGACTACAAGTATTATGTAAGAAAATGTTATCAATATTTTGGTAGCAATTAGATGTCTCCATGGACATGGGCAGTTTTGAAGCATTCTCTGGGAACCTAAGACAGAATTCGAGAAAACTGTACACATTGGAATAAAAGATATTTCCCTAGCTTTAATCGTTGGTGTTCTGCATCAATATGCAACATCATTAATATCAAATGACTTTACTGTCTTCCCAAAAGTAATTTCTTCAAGTTTTCCTAGATTAGACTGTTCGGACTTAGCACCCAATTCCCTATTGGCTACAAGGTTAGGCAGCAGGGAGAAGGTTAATATACATGTATACATTGCTGTTTTTCTTCCTTAAGACGCCCGCTTCTCTATGTTGACTACATCGGAGGGAGCTGGAGAGGAGGGAATGTTCTTCCCTAGAAAAGACAGGCGTGGCTCGGGGTCTCCTGTTAAAAGGTAAGAGAAAACACACAGTGCCATATATAATCAAACATCTAGACGAATGTAGAGAATTTCAGACTATAGTATCAATCTTATTCAGTTCGGATTGTCATATTTGACCCTGTCACTTCCAGGCTTTCCACCTGCTTTGATTTTTACATATTACATTTTTCGTACAGGTATCACAATCATTTAGAAAGCCATCAAATATAGATCTATCTGAACAAATCACTTTGCTAGTATACTCTCAACAACTAACCAGTCTGTATATGGATGACTTGCCATGGTTTGAAGAATATTGATTAATGTGCATTTTGTTTGATTTTCCAAAGACGAATGTCGCGGACGGACAACCAGCTGTCCAAGGAGACTCGCGAATCTACGAGTGAATCGCCAACTAGGTCAACAGACTCCACAGAGAGACATGTACGTTTGCAGATAGCCCATAGGCATAATGTAAATTCAGATCTAAGCCAGATTGCACTTCTGAGACTTTCATTAAGACATCAAAGAATTGAATCTGTACGATATGTATGGACAGACATAAACCAAATCATGTTCTGTACATGCGTATGTATATGTTGATGTCACAAATCTGAACACTTTGTGAACAATCTAACTACGCTATTATATGTTCCTACAGAATTTCAATTCAAATCAAGGCACAATATATCTAATCATAACATATGCATATATGACTGCACAAATTAGTTGTTTCAATTTATGAAATAAAGCACTATGTATAGATGATGTTCATAGAATACACATGTTTTCTTGAATGTGACTTTTCATACAATGTATGTTTTAAAATGATCAGGCAATCGAAGATATGATTTCACCCAAACTTCTAAAACGAAATCCAAAATCAATCTCATTTCAAATCAACAATATTTCTATATATTAATTTCAGGACAATGCTGGTCGGGCAGTTCGACGAAGAAACTCAGGTTGGTTATGAGAAAAATTCTGCATTGCATACGTCTTGTGTGATGATGAACATCGCTTGAGAAGCTTGAAAATTCGTTAAACAGTACATGTCAGTGACCCCCCCCCTCCTCAGGGACAGTGCCATCCATTTATAATTCTTCAAAAGGAATTTTTTTATATCTCTTCTGTAGGGGCTAGCCTTCAGGACGGCTTCGTACATCGCAGAGGCCGGTCGCAGTCGGAGCAGCTGGACATGCCGGAGGAAGTGTTGAGAAGTCTCCGCCGAGGCAGAAGAAGATCATCGGCGGTTCGTGTACTTTGTGATCTTTCGGTAATACCCCCATAGTTTCTCCACGAGAATAAAATAAGAAAGCGACAATGCCCCCCCCCCCTTAGGTCCACGAGGCCTGCTATGTTCTTTTATGATAACAATCGAATAAACCACCGAGCGTAGCTGGGACAACAAACCACGGATGTTGGTTGGCCAATGGCATCGAGGCTTCATAATCAATATCAAATGTGGGCCTCTGATTGGTTATTTTTTTTGTCTATCTGATAATTTTTACTGATCAACATTACCAAACCCACAGCTATTGAACAACAGACGGAAATGATAGATACGATAAATAGTAGAGAATTATATAACTGGCCATAACTGCGTTATGTTGAAGAAAGGAATTATTGGGTTTTTGAACCTTTGTTATCTGGTCACATCTACGTTTTCGATCCTTGTGACTTTGTTGATGTGAAATTTATGGACCTGGCCTGATTCCAATGCAATTTATTACTACATCCCCCGTCGGCCATTCAGGTTCTAATCTTTACAACAAATCATTTACACGGAATTGGGCCATATAAAGATCCACATGGTATCTTGAGGCAACTTGTAAATACCTGTCGTTACATTCAAGCGATTTATGGCTGCTATGTGGATGGATATGGGTTGAATTCTAGGTCGCTCCTGATGCAACAGATTGCTGACGAAGCTGTAGATAACGTGCTGCTAGATTTAGCAGAGATATGGACATGTTTTTGCCGGGATGACACATGAGTAGATTATTGCTAAGCCCAAATGGCGCCCGCAACTTAACAATATAAAGATAGCAAATCAATTATGTAATATTCATGAATAACATGAGATATAAACTTTCTTTATCAGTTATGAAGAATACGCATAATTTACGTCCCAGTATGTTGGTCTATACTATTGTTACATGCAGGTCAAAAACTTCTGACAATCCCTTTGATACTCCCTTCTTGACTTATTCTGTTTCAAAGTCTGCAACTACCGTTACACTTTCAAAGAAGTCTGCTAGAGGGCCCAGACTTATGTAACTTATTCACGAAAATAAGGTAGCTATCTACCATCAAAGAACATAACATTCTCGACGAGGGTAAAATAACATGAAAAGACATTAGAATATATATTCTTCTGGGGAATATTAGATTTCGAAGTGCAATTTTTTTTAATTTTAATATCATATAGACAATATTCCACGTCCAGGTATTGTAGGTGGCTAGATGTATATACAAGTATAATGATACATATCTCTATGGGTCACATGCTTTTTCTCAATTTCAAAGTCATAGCAGATTCTTTTTCACAGCTGCTAGCCCTAGAGTGGGTATGATAGTGGAACCAGTTGAATTCAGAGCAGCGATCAGGTCTTGAATACACAGCGTGTTCATTAAAGGCTTTCGTAGACTAATTTGCCATAGACTCATAGGGTTTAAGTCTGGGCACACGTTTTAGTTTTTGATCTACGTAACTGTTACAAGTTTTGTTACCCTTCGTCCATGGGGAAACCTGTCTATGAAAAATCTTAACAAACACACCTCGTATGCATCAAATTAAGCACTGCTTTGATTCAACTGACACCGCTTTCTAGCCTAGTAGAATGTTACATGCAAAACTGTTAAGAGTTACAAAATTAGAATAAACATATCGAGGTATATTTCATGCACTTAATTTGAAGTTGTTCAGGGGAAATCTTTGTTGAGCCGCCCTCTATATGTCATCAACGGTGATTAAAAGGAAGTCGTGACGCACTTTACCAAGAGCCTATTCGTTAAAGTAATTTGTTACACCTACGCTCTCTCTAACCCAGCATTATCTCTGTTACTGCTGCGGGGTTTCTAATGACAGCTGATGTAGGAGCTACAAATTACCATTGACTGAAATAGGCCAATTTTCGACAATCTAGTGTTGCAAGATTCCTTTGTAATGTCACCTTTCAAATACTCAAGTTTCTGGTGAAACCATTTCCGTGTACTGTGTCCCATCATAACATCTAAAAATCTTCTAGCTGGAACAGTTTTTAAAACGCGTCCCTGACGTAAGCGACCTTTGGAAAAAATGTAACCTAGAATGTTACTTTTGGAGATTGTCAAATAGAATGACAAAATTAGGGGGCACCCGGATTTGAACCAGGGACCTCTCGATCTGCAGTCGAATACTCTACCCCCAGCTACACCCCCAGCTCTGTAGAATTACGTCTTTTGATGTCTTTATCATCTTAATATCTTGAAAATAAGTCTAAAAGAGTACTTTAATTTTCCTCGGGGCATCTCGAAAGAAGTATTAAATTCATTTGCTTTGTTGCTTTCTATCGATTGATGTGCAAAGGTAACAAATTATCAGTTACTGAAACGAATTTCACCTCTTGTAGCTTCTAGGAGAAGACATCCGCCAGGTAATGTTCTCCTTGAGTTACCTGCCGTCGCCGGGTCAACTGACAGTTACCATCATTAAAGCACGAAACATCTTACCCAAGAGCCACCTTCTTTCCCCTCCAGGTTAGTCCACAGACATTAAAGATTTAATGTTGGTTGGTCAGTAGAAGAACTATTTAATTGATGTAAAACATTTGATATAATTGCTACATATATCATACTACGGTTGCGTTCATATTTCTTAATGCCTTTGTCTCAAACCCTCTTGAGCTTTGTAACTTGTATCCATTTAAAGAGCTCGAGGTTACGATATTCCTCCTTATTAATCAAGTTTTTTTATCGATGAATTCCTTTTTTCGATCCACTAATGTTTAATGCATAATTTTATATCTTTATGAACTTTGTGATCCGATATAATTTGCAAAAACCATTTCAAGCCAATCGTTTTGGCAATGAATACAAAAAATGTCGTGTCGTCAAGTAGGGGGCACCCGGATTTGAACCAGGGACCTCTCGATCTGCAGTCGAATGCTCTACCACTTAGCTATACTCTATATATTTCTGTACATATTCAATTATTAAGATGCAACGTGCGAATATTCAACAAGATTTTAAATAAAACTTGGTGACTGTCGTTTCAGATTCTTACGTCAAAGTGGCCTTGATGTGTGAGAGCAAAAAGATAGACAGGAAGAAAACGGGGGTGATAACTGGAACTACTGATCCGATCTTCAACGAGTCCTTCCTGTTCGATGTAGCTGAGGTGGACATGAAAGGAGTGTTTCTCTCGCTAGTCGTACAGGATACTTCTGGGTAAGTAACAGCTGCAAAACTGGTTTCAGCCACGTTCTGCTATACTAGTTTTCAGTGACTTTAGTCATTGTCTAAATCTTTGTCGCGTTGTAAAAACACTTGTCTGGATATAAAGTAACAGTTAACTTGTCTAGGTGTTCTACTAACGCTATACTAGTTTTCGGTAGGTGACTTTCGTCATCATTCAAACATGTTGCAAAACCCTCAAAACGAGTTGAAATTTTGTTTACTAGCCATGAGATTGACCTTCGACCTAGACCACAATGCATCATTCAGCATTGCGCACTTAGAGAACTGTGAGGCGGTTTATTGTAGAATTTCTAGATACCTTTTAGATTCACATGAAAGTTAGACGGTACAACTCTACAACTAGGTGAGCTAGATGAGAGAATGTACAGTATTCTAGAATTGCACGCATACTTCACACGGATTCTATCGTTTTAAAGAAAATGTTTTCATGCTGCTATGTCCATAGGACATCGCTAGGAGGCAGTGAAGTTGGCCCATGGTCAGAGCAGTGGAACGAGATGTTAGAAAACCCCCGGAAACCTGTCACCAGTTGGTGTACCCTAAAAGACGTGACGTCAGACACAAGAAGGGGTAGCGAAGACGTCCAGAGCTGAGGCACAGACGACGGAAAGGAAGAATATAAAAAAATATATCATCACCAGATGTATAGATAAATATTTGTATAGATAAATGTTTATCATACTTCTGTAACATTGTTGAAAATACAACTAAACATTTTGTGATAATTGTGACCAGACATGTCGATGAGGTGAACTAAATGATGTATTTGTTGTAACAAATCATAGAGTTAACTTCACTAGAGTATCATAGAGGTTATCATATATTTCAACAAGAGTTCTACGACCTCATACCTTCGCGAAATGATTTTGACCTTTATGACTGACGTATTAGGAGTGTTTTTCATCAATCAAAAATCATACCAGTTGATCCTCCTCGCCCAAATAACATAAGTTGTCCAAACCTCCTTGTTATGATTATGAGCTTAACAAAGAAGGTTATGCTAACATTTTTCATCAATAATGCAAATAAGCTCCTTATTAGCATAATTTGATTCAATGGTGTTCACATTCACACAACTTCTAAATGCAACAAGTATGAAATTGCCGTTATTTACTAGTATGGAATGATAGTAGTTTCTCATGAATTATGCAAATTAGGCCTACATTTGCATAATTTCTATCTATTGACATTCCTCTCTTCCTCAGTTACAAATGTCACATATTTGAATAGTCATATCATGGAACACAGCAGGTTTTTAAAATTGCCTCATTAATTATAATCTGATTTGCATAATTATCATCCAATCATACAAAGCATCACATAAGCTATCTACATAACAAAAATCATGACCATCCATCAAGCCCATCTCGAGTTATATTATTTTCTCATTAATTATGTAAATGAGGTTCTCATTTGCATAGCTGATATCTATTAATATTTCTCTGTTCCTCAGTTACATATGTCACATGTTTGCGAGTCCTATCATGGAAATTGATGAATGTATAAACTTTCCTCATTAATTATGCAAATTAGTTACTGATTTGCATAATAAGTATCCAATCATGTACATCATCGCTCAAGCTATGTACATGCAAAAAATCATGACCTTCCATCAAGCCCTTCTTGAGTTATTCCCTTTCAAAGTCTGAAGCAAAACCTACCCCTGCAGTTCCAAAAAAGTTGCTAGGGGGCCCAAACCTATACCACTTACTCTCTGCCCAACGAGCTATCTACCACTCAAAAATCAGTTCCATAGCATGTCCACAACACGAGATATCATAACAGGAAGTTCCGCTGCAGTACCGTAACAAGCCGATAGGGGGCCCAAAATCTAATCATTTTCAGGTTTCATCGAGACCTACCAACAAACCAAATACCAAGACAATCCTTCCAAGAATTCTCGACTTATCGTGTTCACTAACAGACACACAGACATGCTCGGTATTCCCATGCTGTGGCACTGCATTAATGACTGTTCTTACTCATATAAGGCCGTGTATATCCAACTTTGGTCAAAATTTGTATGTTTCAGTCTTTTAATTGGTGTAAGGAGATATCTTTGTGGTTTGGTTTCACATGCTCCAAGTGGACTCTTCCAGGCTGGGAGTAGGTCAAAGTTGACGATTGTTTTCGTCTGTCAGCTGTTACGAGAGAACGAGCTGGTCAACTGTCTATTTTCTTTGCATGATTCTAAAGTAGACAGATGTGGCTTTCTGGTGCATAAGAATTTTTGGGGCTTGCAATTAAGGTGAATCCTTTTCTGAGCCCTTGTTTTAGTGCTTTAAAGCATTACTGCCTATATGGGCAAGCCTATCTCTTGTATCTGCCCTACAGCTGGCTGATAGCCAATTTGTCCCTGGCAGTACATGTGACTGACGTTTCCTGCCTGCCTCATGACCCCTCATGACCCCTCATGACCAACTTTGCCCCCGATCTACCCGTATCAATATCCCCAGGGCCCTGAAACAATACAGCCCACACGTCGCAACCAGAACGCATAGTAAAGCATACAATTGAACACATTTTTACACTTTTCTCGTTAATTATGCAAAACACTTCGCCCAAAATCTAATCATCTTGAGATGTCCCACATACACACCGACACACCAACTACGACAACAAACCATCCAGGCGTTCTCGACTTATTCTGTTCACTAACAGACACACAGACAAGCACCGTCGAATAACCTTCTCGACGAAACCATTCGTCGCGAAGGTAATTACTAGTAGTGCAAAACTTCATACGTTTAATTGTGTCTATATCTTCGGTTATAATCGCTGTCAAAATATACTTTTTAGAGATTCATATATTCGTGTTTGGAGTTGTTCACTCATGTATCGAATACTAGAGATTCATCTATTCGTATTTGGACTTATTCACTCATGTATAGGATCCTAGATATCACATATTCGTGTATTCATCGTCGATCTTTGATGTTTTAAAATGTTATGCCTGTTTCCACATCGCCCCGTGTTAATGGTCATCACACGTTAAGGCTTACCGTCACTGTGCACTATTGTACTAGTACAATATCATCTATATTACCATCTAATTCTAACCTTTGTAGATTTATTTTAATTGAGTGCTGTTTGGCAGTTACTGCAAAATGTCAATAAACAAACCTTAAGTGGAAGTTCTGAGTTGATTTGATGTACGAGCGAGATCGAAAAGGTTCAGTGAAGCTCCCGGCACCATGTAGCCTACTCCCGTAAGGAGGACACCTAGGCGACACCTATTTTCACGGGACCAAGCGGTAGTCACAAAGGTTCATAGTCTATTAACCCCAGGCCTAATCTTCCCTTCAATCTCGGCAAAGTGTGACAGATCGCCCCAAGGTGTGTCGTTTGGTACCCGTGGGAAATCCCATATAGATCAGGCGGTAACGAAGTAGAAAGCGGATTGGGCTGATCCTTGTACGATAACGGAGGTTGTCCGTATACAGTAGTCCATCTTTTTACAAGCATCGCCTTCGCCAAGTAGGTTAATGTTTTCTGTGCTGTTTGTAAGTCAATATTTTTGTTAAATGGCAGCATAACTCATAAAATTGTGGATCGATCTTTATGGTATTTGGTCGATTGTGTGTTCCCTGGTGCCTTTCTATTGTACTGAAGCTGAGCTGTTGACATCTCGTCGTCTTAATATGCTATGTGAATTGATTTTGGGGCAGACAGCTCTTTTGTTCTGTTCATTTGGCATATTTTTGGATTCATGTCGTATCGAAAAGAACCAATAAAGAACCCATCTGAACCACGAGACTTCACAAATATTGTTGTGTGATTGTATACAAAACTCAGTCTGTTTAACTTGCAAGAGTAATTTAAAGAATAAGAAAACAGATTTTAAGATAGCAAAATAAATGAAAAGTTAGAAGTACGAACGATTTTATTACTAACCAAAATTCAAAGATGCCCTGTCCTTGGTGCTGAATTATTACATGTTCTTGACGTACGATGTGTCAGACACACATTACCATGGAAACACTAAAATCATAAGCTTGATTCATTATCATCAAATGTTTGCCAAGTAAAATTTAGGAAAAGGCACATTTAGCCACCCCCTCAAGATAGGGTTGATAGCATTGTAAATCCAATACGTTGATCCTATAAAGTTATTACCCTGCAACTTTGGGATCTCTCAAATTGGTCTCGTAAGGTTTCTTGTCTTATCTTACAAGATATATGATTTAGATTACCCTTTGAAATAGCAGGCGTCTGCACTTATATTCCTCTTTTTAACGATTTTTATCTAAGTGCCTTTACAGACAGCATTTTATGTCGAATATTTTATGGTGTTATTGGCAGGTAAACTGCTGACCTCTGTAAACATTTATTTGTAGATACCCAAATTAGACCCAGTCGGGTAGTGGTGCTGTTATCAAGATCTACGCTAGAGGGCGTGATGTGCTTAACAAAGAAATCTTTATTGACACGACAAAAGTACAGCGACTTTCGTAAGGTCTTCTACAACTAACATAAACATTTTCTGTATTGTTCAGAAATTAAACTAGAACTTCAGAAGATTAAACTGTCGTATAGTTCTGACATAGATGATTAGACTAGTACCACAAAATACACCAGAACAGACAGAGAGAGCAGATGGTTTTAGCATGGGGTCAAAGAGGGGGTTCACACCATACCCCTATGCCCATCCTTAACCCACGACCAAGACCTGGTGACCTCTCCCAGCTGCTCACACGACTACCCTTACCCGACCTGAATAAAGATGGCGTCTGTCGTCTGAAAGCTACTCAAGCTTCAACTTCCTTTTTTCGTGAGTACTACTTTAATTCTCTAGGTTAAATATCAGACAAATTTGCAGAGCAGAAAATACCGGGAAGTAAAAGACTGACAATGCGATGTTTTGTGAGACATGAAAAACGTATTATCTGAATTTTCAGCCCAAAATATGAACCGAAAATATGAACGCCATTCACATTGACATAGCAATAATGTTGCGAAAAGGCTTTAATGCTTGCACTGGAAATCGTACAAAGGGAACCTACAATACATTTACATTCAGAGACAGGTAATTTACATGTACTATCAATGGAAAGTTTTGTAGTTTTGTTTGCACAGTGGCTACAACAATACTGTCCTAGTGCTCATTTTAAACAAAACAAAACATTCTAAGGTACATATAAGACAGCTATTCTTTAAATGTCATAACTTACATATCAAGCATTATGATACATATAGATATACACAATATTGACATCAAATACAGACTGTACCTTATATTGTGTTCATCTGGTCAATACAGGACAAAGATACAGTCTCCCCATGAGTTGATAAGCTTTAATTCATCTGGACATCATAATAAGATAATGAATCGAAAATCACAAAGAAAGCAGCGGGGATATGATGAATCAAATTTAAGTTTCCGAACATTTTGTGCTGTGTCTAATTTAAAACAAAGAATTTCACAGCCATTACATATCTAAGAAGTATGAGAAAAAAAAAATATGAGAAATCTGCCTATAACCTCTTTGATTTGATTTCAATATTCAACAAAGGTACGTATGATATATCCAAGGCACCGAAAGACGACTACAGTTTAGATTTAATCACATTATTTGACCAATCACATAGCAGCATTATTACGTCTGTCTTACATGATATCACGTTCAAACAGTGATGGTATAGTTTATCGTTGAGACGGTCCACGTGATTAGTATAGATAGTAAAACGACTATTATGTACACGTTTGACTGTTGGATTAGATAGTGTAACATCGATGTCGACACAAAAGAACGTCAAAAAGTTCTATAGAATCTCATGCTAAAACTATGAACTGTTTGTATGCGTCATTTGGGCATTCATACTTTCAACACGATGGCCGATCTATGACGTCACAAACAAACATGGCGGCGCCCATTGACCCAAAGGCAAAGCAAAATAGATCTATGAATGCTGTCGCAAATCCTGTAAATACATTTGATTTTTACCAAGTAAAACGCCGGAAATAAGATACCGAACTTTGACGGATACGTACACTATCCTTTGGTGCAATTATGATCAGTACTGCCAGATGGCGCCATTGTACTGTTAGCTTGACGTCCTTCACTCATAAATTTAGTTGTTGCTGTGCTATCCGTTTTGACTTTAATTAAAAATGTACACATTACTTCATAACATAACTAATTGAAAATTGAAGGTTTTATGACTGCATTTGCTACAGAATTCGGAATTTTTTCTCCCTCTTTTTCTGCAATCTTGAGGACTTGAATAATTTTAATGATCCTTGATAAAATCTTTCAGTTTCACTGCCTTTAATACCATGGAGTAGGAGCAAACATATGAACATTATCATCTTATAATGACCATGTCTAAATAACTTGAAAAAAATTGTATATTCTTATTACCTTTACCAAAGCCGAAAGCTGCTTTCATGCAAGTTACTTTAATTTACTTTCGGTCTTTCCCTCACATTTTCCATCCGTAAATCTTTGGCTTTATGAATTTACTTATTGATAACGTATATGTACAAACCTGTATATCAAAAGATCCTATTTTGCATTCTTGCACCATTGTTTGTCTCTTATATAAAGACTTCCAAAGGCTTTTGAAAATTTGACAACAGTATAAGTCATGTAAATCAGAACGTTTTCATGTAAAAAGGCCTCTACATAACTGTTCTAAAGTATCTACTCTTGGCACTTTGATACATGGTTAGCTAAAAGTCTTCCTCTTCACTTGAAATACGCCGAAAAGCCTATAGACGGCACTGTTTTGATATTTAGAGCATCTAAGAATACGGAGAACATTGACCAAAAAAAGACAGTTATACGTATTATCTACATCAATCTTACCGTAGTAGTAATACCTATTTCGTGATATTTTGGCTGTGATCAGGGTTTTTAAGAGAGTGATAAAAGTTCACACCATAGAGCGTAGGCCTTTTCGCGTATCACATTGCATGCTGGGAGACAAGGTGCATTATGGGTAACAGAAAGGCAAACAACATAATAACCATAACAAGACGGATGTGTTGCATTCGTACTGTGTCTGGTCCGGTTGTCATGGTAATATTGCTGTTTGCCATCCTGCTACCCATAGTGCACCTCGTCTCCCAGCATGCAATGGTACCGTGAAAAGGGTCTGTTACGACAATGTTAAGTCTGTACACGTGAGTAGATGAGTCAAGTTTATGGGTGTCACTCCTGGTCTTCGCTGCTTCTCCGCCTGTCTGACGTCACTTCCTTCAGCTGACACCATCTGGTGACGGGTTTCCGGGGGTTGTCCATCATCTCGTTCCACTGGTCCGTCCACGGCCCGACCTCGCATTTACCTAGCGTGGGGCTGTGGGGAGAAGCAAGGGTGAATTCAAAGTGATCTAGAAGGAAGGGTCCTTCTTGGTGTGAGCGGATCACATAAATCTGAAGGATATGCACCTTGTACTCTTCAGTACAGACCTGGCGTGTCACACCATGAGGCGGTTTACCGGGTATGCAATACAAAAGCAGTTCAACTCTTTAAATACATTATCTTCCAATGGACGTGACAGGAAAGACATACGATATGATATGATATGATATGATACTAGATATGATATGATATGATATGATAGAGTGACGTCCTAATCTACTTTTACTTTCAAATTGTTAAAGAATAATATGATACAGAAAATATGATACCGCAAGATGTCATATGATGTGGTGTTATATGGTATTGTACAACGTGCAACATGACATGATTTGATAGAAAGGACGTGACTTCGAAAAAAAACCCATCACAACTTATTATATCATGCCATATCATTCTTAGGTAGCTATATAGGCTCGAATCGTCAAGTCCCAAATTACAGAAGACTCTCTAGGCACATAGGAATAGAACCCACCCTCCGGAGTCTTCCACCACCAGTGACAGGAAAACACCCTTCATGTCGTCTTCTGCCACGTCGAAGTGAAATGACTCGTTATAGGTCGGGTTAGGGACGCCATTCTGGACGGACGTCTTTTTTCTGCCGATCTTTCTACTCTCACACATCAGGGCGACTCTGATGTACGTATCTGAAATTGGCGCGAAAAGTTTGTGAGGAAAGCTATTAAGTTATTTGACAGTCGCAGATTCACAGATAGCAAAAATGATGGTTACAAGACTGCTGTGTACAAATCTTATTCGAGTGTGTTGGCAACACTTTCAACGTGTAACAAGCAGTTATACAAAGTTCTTCTTCTGTACATACATAATCTTTGTATACAATCATTCAACCTAGTTCTTGGGTGGTCTAATGTTACCTATCGGAATATTTTTTCAGTTTATTCTCTGTTAATGAGAGCTTTCATAATCAGACGAGTTCGTGGAGAATGTACAATGATGGAATTCAAATCATCCCATATTAGACCATCTTAAGCACACATGGTATGATGTAACTATTAGACAACCCGGAGAAAGCTTCGGCCATATATATATATATATAATAACACAATGAACCAGGCATTTTTGATTAATCCATATGACCTTCCCATAATAACTCCACGTAACTCAGTCACTAGTCTGAACTACATGTGTTATTTATCAATTGATAAGCTGAAGGCTTTATTTTTTCATGAATGAACTGAGTACATCGATCATAACGTTCTGGCCTTGGACGTGACATACATCTGTATCCTTCAACACAGAGGCGCCATGGTATTGATCTATGCACTAATGCCTCCCAAATGGCCACTCAACTTGACCGCGATAACCCCCATTTGTTGGGGATTGTAATGATTGCGTTTAACTTGGCGGTGAACTTGGGCCAATGGTAAGCTGAAAATAGTGACATAACAAGCCATCTTGTCAAACACATCACAATGATAATGTTGTTATCCCTGATTGATTTGTGCACTTAAAAAAACACTGTCTTGTGTGCGATTGACTTATGTTGCCAGACTCTCTCGATGCTGCGGGCTTGATTTTCTCGGCACTGTAAGCTTCTACTTCCGCCTGGTCAACTTAGAGGGCCTGAGAGAATGGTTCCTCGGGGTATGTTAGCTCCATTGCCGACGACTTGACCCGTGTCAAAAAATGATAACAGTCCGAAAGTCTCAGTGGTTATATTTTTAACTGTTAGGTATTTATGATAAAACTTCTTTTGACAATGGCGTATGATTATACACGCCGTCGGTTCACATTGAATGTTTCAGACACCGGTTATATTACATTATGGTTCATGCACATTGTAATATAACATAGTCACATCTCAGAGATTGAACGAGAAAAAGAACAACATAACACTGTTGACTATTACAATACCTAATTATTTTCTACTTAGAAATTTCAACTTTGCGCCACAAAAACAATAACTGTGCGAGTCTCTTGACTGAAAGGAGATTATCTACTTTGTTAATACGAGACGAAGTAATTTGGTACAAATCATTTGGGAACAGACTCCGTCGGAGTAATGAAATTACCACATATCGATTTTCACCAAATGACCTTGGTATCTTGATTCCAAAATAATAGTAACGTAGACTTCTTGTTAAAGTCCATTTCATTTCGTCAAGGGAAGGTGTTGAAGTGTCGAGATGTCAACCAAATATATAAAATCTACCGAATTGAATAAGACATTTTACGTAAGGGAGCTAGAATCGGTACAAGATAGTACGAGGAAATTTAAAGGAACTAGTTGTAAGATTCGGACTGTGCCCAATGTCAGTTTTCTAGATACTTTTTTAAATGTTGATCAGGGTTACGTGGTGCGTCAGCTATAAAGTTGTTTTCCAAACGCACGGTTTGGTCACATTCTGTGTTCATTGGTACACAATGGATAGGGAGATCTTGGTGTGGTTATTTTTCCACCGTTTGTAAACGATGTAGATACGAAACAGTGATGCAAATGGGTTTAACAAGGCCTTTAGATATATCTAAAATGAATATTTCGTCATCTAGAACAGTTTTAGTTTCATTTTTAGTGTAGATATCAATTTAATGCAATAATGTGACTTTGAACAATGAATAGGCGATGTGTTAAAAGAAAGATCGTTAGTTCCAAAGTGTGATCCATATACGGAGGTTGACTCCCGGTAAAAATTTCAACAGCCCTCCGCATTTTTCTGAACACTCTATTAACATATTTTATGGTTCGAACCCCGCTCGCACGGTGAGAACTGGGGCTGCACTCGTCCATTTTAGATGGAGACGTGAAGCCGGAAGTCCCTTGTATGATGAAACGTATATATTTCAGTTGTGCAATCTCTGTTCGTGAAGAAAAGAAATTATTGCCAAGCTACAAGCTACTTGAAAACGCATTTTCCTTCAACTCTGCCAATGTTGACTACGTAACCTTTACTTTTACGTTCCTTCCCCCCTGCAAGATATGTTCATATTCTGGTATCTTGGGGTTTTCAAGTTAATCAGAACTACTACTAAGCGTTATGCATAGCATAGTCGGGATTTGTGGACCATGGCTGTAGTAATTCACAATCGGGTCGGTTCTAAAACTGCGACCCTCACCCACCACCAGCTGCTACCCATTATTTCCAATTGATTCTCCATTTCTTAACTCTAACCTTTGTCTCAAATGATAGGTTTTACCACGTCTTTGCGAAATCGACCTGTCTCGGTGTATAGTGTGGTCGCTCGATCATGCGAATGGGATATCGCTTTCGCAGCAATTTGTTAGGCATGTGTCTAGAATGTGTTTGAAGACCATTACAAAAGTAGGCAAATTAAACAAGCGTGGTTAGGTTAATATCAGCACACATCGCCGTTATATTTTCACCTACGTTTAATGGTTGTCAGAACAAGCGGCAAGTTTGGTATTATCCAAAGGTAAGATCACATTCGTAGTACGACGGGTGTACGACAACAATCTTGGGACAGTCGTGCCCTTGTCGTATGAAACTCAACTGTCTAGTGACTGAAACTGTTGCCAACTGTTGCCGGTGGCATCTTCTATCATAGCCTTTCGATAAAAACAATAACGAGGAAAATCCAATATGACGGCAGGATGGGTCAACAACATGTAGACGTTTATGACTAATGCTTGCTCCTCTTTCTTACGCTTTTAAAAAAACTGACAAAATACTACTCCAGTTTCCATATTGTTATCTTTCACTCTGCAAAACCTTAAGATTCACCTTTGTCTGCTTGTTATTCCCTACACATCATCTTTAGCTTTCGCAGAAGAAATAGTTAGCAAAACTTAAAATGAAAAATCGTAAGATAATTTCCTCATGCCAAACCGCATAAAAGTTCATACAAAGTGAGTTTTATTCCGCGCCAGTCAAGCTTTGTTTGCGATTTAACAGCAGGCCTTCCAGCTATCTCACAACTAACCCACGTACTTATTGCCTTTTAAGGGGTTACGGCGTTCTCTATCTACAGATCCCACGGAGATGCACCGTTTGGTACGCCAGGGGGCACTTCTACATTCTCTGCACGTACGTTTACCTGTGTAGTACAAGTACACCACTGAGAAGTGCAGACAAATGGACTAGCTTTTATCTCCTCTTGACCTGATCCACTCCCAAACGCACTGAAGGGGAAGCCCGCAGGATGTGTTATTAGTCCTCTGTGTTTTGGCGGCGTAGACCTCCCAACCAGACTGTGACAGACTGATAGCAAAAATAATCTATAGGGAGCATGTTGTAAGTAATGACTGATGGGGGAAGAAGCAGTTCTTGAAAGACCTTTTGAGTTTGAAGCCAGAAGGCAGAACCTCTTCGTGACGCCAGATTTGTTCAACAGTCTTAAAGAATCAGTATCATATGGTTCACAGTAGATCTACGATAGAGGCAACAGTTGCAAGCAAATGCGCAATATCTTATTTACTCCAATCCCTCCCCAAGCAAAAGTTGACTGTTCCAAAATCAGGTGCAAAAAATGACACATTACAAAAGAAAGAAATGTCGTCTCAAAATGAACCACTTCAAAATCACCCCAGTCTGAAATACTTTTTTCCAAAATGCAAGACGAATTCATGTTTAATTCAAAAGACGACTGTACTTGCGACATGACGTGTGAGGTATCGTTCAATAAAGCGTTATTACGATGATAATACGATCACTTCAACCTATCATAAACTGCCAATGCCACTGAATAAAGAAACGCACAGATAAGGATTTGACTAGTTATCTGAAAATGTGTTACACTTTTGTATCGCAAAAGTTCTTTGTGGTTATTTTCCCATATCTCACCTGGAGGATTGTCCGACCCAACTCTCGCGAGATTTCGTGCCTTGATGATGGTGACCGTGAGTTGCCCGGCGTTTGGGTGATACCCCATGGAGAACATAACCTCGCTCACGTCTTCCTTAGCCTTTCAAGGAAGAAAAACAAAATACGTGAATAGTATTTTCAGGTTGGTACACCAAACAATATTCACCATTGAGATTCTGTGCAATTATCAGAAGTGTGCGTTGATCCGTTGTGCAATTAACTAGATTCTATTGCGGAAATGTTGGCATGCACTTTCGTTGTGTACGGAAGAAGTAAGAACAGTAAGAAATACAGAAGAAACTTTGATACAAAAGTATCATTTTACTGCAAGATATCAGCACTTACACTGATATTCAACAGCACAAATAAACCATCTATATGCATTTATAAGCGATGCATAACTTGAAATTAAAGTCCTTCCCACACCACATGCTGTAGGGTGACACCCATCTCCGTTTCTTTAGCCCTTGGGCTCTATAGCTGTGCAAGCACAGATAATGGTAGGGGGCATTCCACATGTAGCTCCGCGTGTCCAACTACCATGATATTTCTATTATTTACAGAGAAGCAGTATGCACAAGCTCTCTTATCATATCAATGCCCAGGGTAGTTCTCTTTCACTGGCCCAGACCTACCTTTGTGATATGCAACATGTGCTGGTAATGTTAAGACGAACAGCTATTACGTGACGCATCAAGGGCGAATGAGCTTAAGGAAATAGTCCTCACAATGACCCTTTTCACCTTATGTTCAAAGGCTTCATGCCTTTCCTATCGTCTTGGGGGATATTCACTCGGAAATACCGGCGCTAATGCAACAACAGAACGCAATGCACGCACCCCGAGGTCTATGGTTGCTCTCGCCGCTATGGATCGGCGGCGAGTAATTCGCCTTCCATTAGACGAATTCTCTTCTGAAACTTCTGAAACACCACTGGACCTTCTCCTTGCTTTTTCCGAGCTCCAGCGACGCAGAGAACCTACATTTGGTACAAACCATCGCATCATACATGCTTGAAGGAAAACCACAAAACGAAAACAGCTACATATGCAGAGCTCCTTGTTGTTGTTGTTGTTGTTGTTGTTGTTGTTTTTCAACAAAATAGATTTACAACTAGGTTTTTGTCAAGCAGGTTGAATACTATACAGAGCTAAGACTTTTATTATTTGAGACTGCAGTCTTACTCAGATGTCAAGTGACCAATTATAACTTTACGGACAATAACGTCAGTTAAAGGTGTCACTGTCAGGAAATCCCATCGTCTCTGTTCAGTGAATCGGATTGATGTTTGTGGATCGGTTTTATTACTTAAGTTTTTCCAATTTCATTTTTTCGCTCTGTTTTGGGTCATGCAGTAGTGAAACTTATAACAATATCACAATGGAATCACTCAAAAATTGATGAAAATAGAATAAACTCCTTCAAAGAGGAATATCTTGCCTCCGCCAGATGTTTGCTTTCGTCGTACTGGTCTGGTCACCTCCTCCTGAAAACGAAAACAAGATAGAATATGAAATCAAGTGGCAATTTATAAATAGCTGCATCTAGTAGTACTGCATCTAGTAGTACAGTTCATCCATGCCTTGATGAATGTGACAGCGCGGAGTACGCGAAACGTCGGTTGCGTTTTAAGACCTCAATGGTGATATGATTCATTTACTATGGCTCGATCGATCTTTTAGATTGCACATTACAGTGGTAACATGGCGATTCATTTTACGTTTTGTGCATTAAAAAAGAACCAACGTTTGACATTTGCAACGGTTGAAGTATTTGTGTTTGGGCGTAATCTGGTGTGTATTCCTCAGCCGTTGCCACCACTTACATCTTCTACCTGCTGAGCTATTAAGGTAATCTACAAAGAATGTGATTACCATTATGCTTCAGCCGCTGAGGCTACTATATATCTTGTGACGACTGAGGTATTACGCCGGTCTTGCAAAGAATGCGATTACCATTATACTTCAACCGTTACGGCCACTATATCTTATATCTACTCAGCTATTACGTCGATATAATAAAGAAAGAGATCCCCATCACCATTACCACGAGGTCATCAGGAGTGTCAATCTTACAAAGAATCTAGTTACCGGGACTACGCTTTCATTACCAACACCCACACATAGATTATGCATGGCTCATTCCTTCAATAAGATCCTGGATGACCTTATCTAACCTGCCAACCCCTAAAAAGCGTTGTAAATGATGATTTGTACTATCTAAGATGGTCCCAGGAAGAAGGGCGCTGTTTAAGAATCCTGTCTCTAACGACTGCATCAATGATGCCGTGTGAATACCAGCTTGAAAAGTCATTTATATTTGTAGCAGGATTGATTCAAACACCAATGAAAAATGAAGTGTTCTTGCATCTCGTACATTTAATAAAGGCGGAGACGCCGTAACTTTTCGGAATTTTTTGGTCCACTGTTCTATCTGCATGAAGAAGCGGTGCCATGGGTCATTAACACAGACTGGTGTTGTTCTGTAAAAAAATGTGGTATACGTAAGTCCCATTTTCGCTTGGTGTTGGAATTTATAGGTTGCTCAATATACATGTTTGTTCCGATAGGTTCCCAAATCTTTGTCCTAAAGTGATCGATGTAAAACTAGCTGTCCATAAAAATGACCGGCAGCCGTAATCGAAGAATGAGCCGATGGTGAAACGCTCAAGGGTAAAAATGATAAGTATACTTCATCTCTCATATTGATTGATTGAGCCAGCGTCGTTCTAATGACGTCGCACCTTCGCCTGATCGATAGATGACGTCACGTACATGTAACTACAACACAGTGTCACGTTTTGTCTTCACTGAATACTGATTCTATATTAACAGTAGTAACATTTTACTATTGCAAGTAAAGATGTGATGTTCAAAAATCAGATGACGACCTCGTATCAAGAATCTGAACAACTACGAGGGTCGTTCATGAGAAAACCTGACCTACATTCAGTTATAGTAGGAGTCTGACATTACACACCAATAATGATACACATCTCTATAGGTCATGTGGCAGAATTGCAGGTTTGAAATATGAACAACCTCTCTTTTACAGGTGTTTTGGTGATGGGGCCATCTGAATGTGAGGCTATCACCAGGTTTCCATTTCGGAGGATCGTCGCTGACTTTAACTGTTCGCTAGCTTCATGTTAAAATCAGTCCAAGTATCCATGGCCATTTGCACAGACAGAATATGTCTTGTGGAACTTTTGTCGAACAGTTAATGCGGCGATCTTTCAAAATGGGGACCTGATGGCCCTTTAGCATTTAGCTGGCTTCATCATCACACCTCACTACATACCTTTAAAAGATAAGCTGTTTAGAGCTAAAGACCTGCAACATCAGACCTTATATGGATATATGTATCATTATATTTAATTGCAGTGAACTTCTATGTATATCTGAAAATCATCCTCTTATGCAAGGCCCGTCGCTTGTGTGTTTCAAGCAAAGGCCCTTGTCGCAGTACCGGTCCGCGATCGGTCCTTCTCGCTGAGTTGAAAGGAAAGTTGCCAGCCAATCACGTCGCCACTCACGGTCAAGAAGCAACGCGGTTGGCTGTGAACTTTTCCTAATGAAACACAGAGGGAGAGTATCTGATTGGCTGACTACTGGGCAGCACTAACACAGCGAGAAAGACGGGTAGCAGGTCGTTACTTGCGATACACATGCAACATGGGAGAATGATCAAAGTGGGCCCGGCAGAATCTTTAATGAACGGGCTTCGTGGCTTTTTGCACGGGCGTACTCACGAATCTGACACCTTCCACGGAGTCGTTGGACCCGAAGGGAGACGAGGTTGGGGAGAAGTCGTCGTCGGCGAGACCCCCCATGGACTCCTGACGAGCTTGCCGCTTCAGCCCCCTGATACAATAACACCATTAGTACATGTAATCCCCACGTAATAATGACACATATCAAATCACATGCACTAATTACACAACACATAAGTGCGTAGGCGATGCATCAAGACTTCTGAACGGAAATTTAAATCATCAAAGAATAGTTATGCTTGAAGAATCCATGATTAGCAATTCTAATTCATAAAATAGCCGTGCAGCATATGTAAAGTTAATATACAACAACTGAAGTATAAGATAATAGTAATGCAAAATAAGCGGAAAATTAACAGAAAAAAAGTAATGATAATATTGATCAAAGTAAAGTTGAAATTATGATAATAATGCAACCCGTTTACCCCAATTCGTCGACCTCATCAATGCGATGGAATCTTCCACTTTTGTTGAAAAAATAATAATTGTAAGAAATTAGAAGCTTTAACATGCAACGTTTCTCATTCTATTCAAGCAAATTTTACTTACTAATAATATTGTATATGACATTTCGATTTTACATGGTATGGTATGGTACCGGTATGACCTAATCTTTTAAATCTTTTAATCACGGAATCTCTATGTGACGCATTTGTATATCCATGCAGATTTTTGCTATCTACATTCAACTCGTGTAAGATACATGTTTGTGTATGAAAGCTAATTCAAAGTCAATGCCCCAAACCGCCAGCTCTGAAAAAAAACATTTGTATTCAGACTATACTTCTTGGACCACACATTCACCAAACTACATGCAACATTTCCCGTTATCTTTCTCTCATGTAACGCATGTAAGACCATCAGAACACATTATCTCTAAATGACGGTGCCATAGCGTATTCCTCAAGGGGTCGGGTTGCCATAGCAACGTGTAAGTACGTCATTTGACGTCCCATCGGTGGTTGACTACGATGGCTTGTAATTGGACATTGACGTAGATAAGTGCGACCGCAATGGCGTCCGGGAGTCAGAAATGCTTTTAAAAACGAGACAACGACACATGGGCAACGTCTCACGAGCAGAGGAGGTTATCATCGGGTTGACGGCTTTGAAACTATCAAGGAAATATCATGTGAAACAACGCGATAAGGATACGACATCTTGTCTGAGCAATATGTATGAGATGCTAAATACATACATGTGTGATACGATAATCCCTAAGGAGTTTGAAGTACTTAATGATAAAACCAGTCTTACTCTGGCGTGACTCATTAACTAGGATCTTATAGGACTTACCTCCTGAGATTACATACATCTGAACCTCATTTCAGGGGAATTATGAGACTGACATGCTTTTAGTTACTTGTTGCAACATGTTGTACAACCAAGACACAGTTGTATGTGACTGGGGTGTACATAGATATCATTCTTATGTGGTGCTTGCACAATTGTGTGGCCCAAGAAATAGCCATTCGCACCACCCAATACACTGAAAGTAGGGAAGGGTTTTAACTAAATTGTGCTAAACTGAAATCGTTTGACTACACGATGACGTCTATGAGTCCAAATCTATACACATGAGCTGGTGACACTTGAAATATTGGGTTAAAACTTCGCCGCTTTTTTACTTTGCTTGTTTTGGTATATCGTTTCTTAGCTTGTAATAGGAATAGTCCCTTTACGAGTCTTCTTAGACCCACAGCGATAATAAAGGTCCAAGCGTGATGTACATTCAGTTAGCCTGGGAACACGTTGCAGTGCAACAACTCCTATCACCTTTCCACCCACGTTTTGCTTGACGCACATCGCGCGGGCGTCCACGTAATGAGCCTATTTTAGGGGCAACATGGTCGCCCCCGCATTTCAAAAGCCTCTACGCCGGATATAAGTGGGCGTTGTCTGGAGGTGAAAGATCTACATGGCAGGCTCAATCCATCTTGTAGTTTCAAAAGTATGTGATCTCAGCAAAGCAAAGTTGACATATTACGTGATGCAATCTTCAAAATGACTACGAGGTAAAACCTTCCCCCATTTCCTAAGCCTACGTCGCTTCTGTAATTCAGAATGTTCTCTACCGTCCTTGTTGACTTTCTACAGTCTTGTTTTAGGTCTAAACCTATAGGTCCATTTGGGTGAAAAAAGATGGACTGCCGTAAAGTCTTGGAATGACATTTTATACTTTACTCGGTATCATGAGGGGCAAAGCTATCAGAAAAACGCAAGACGCGTGTTATAGAAGAAACGTCAACAACTAGCAGAAGTTATGAGACCTTGGTAGCTCTATAAGACCTCTGTAATATTTCTCTCTGCCTTTTATTGAAGACAATATCTTTGACACCAAGACCATACTGATTTTGTTATTTGGATAACATCCTCTGGCACCCCAAAACTGATGACTGCGTGCAAAAGAAATAGAAGGTTAAGGAAAATTGTTGCCATAATTATGAAATCTACCAATTAGTAAGTGGTCAGGAAGGTAGAACAAATGATCACACAGAACATGCATGGTATACGAAACAATACTTTTTTGTCCTTCCACGTCTAGATCTTCTTATTGACTTCTCTAATCTGTGTCCATTTTCCCCAAAAAAATCTCAATTCATGGCACACATTTGCAGCTCCTCAGACTGTTAGACTTACAAAATGGTCGTTTTTTTTGAACGGCCGAAAATTGATGCATGCGTACATGTCGTCGATATAATCAAGTCAGTGAGGTCCTACGCACATAGTGCAACAAGATTCATAAAAGATGTCAATCGGAAGTACATTACCGACAACAATGTGATAACTTATACTTAAAATATCGCCTTCTTTTCCAGACAGTCAAGATATACTCATTTCTCACTTGTTTGACTAATGAGTCATTTCAAACAAATCACTTGGATTACTTTTTCTAGAAGGGAGTTTTTCTAAAGTAAAGTAAGGTCATTTATTCTTGGTATTTAGATCTAATCACAGAGTTGTATAGGGAAATTGATTTCTTTGTTGGCACTTGTGATAAATCATAGCGACTTAACTGGCGACTGAGACAGGGTCATAGAACGCGACGACGCATACTAATATCACTGTACAGTACTAAAGATTATGATTTATATAGCTATAGATCGTCTCTGTCCATAAGTCGTAAACTTCAAAGTCATGTTTGGACTTCAGCCATGACTTTGATTTGATATTGGGGTGGCTTTGGGATTTGAAATCAATCAACATTTTTTCTTGACGCTTAAGACTGTACACCTAACTCCTCAAACATGTTGTGTGGTGGAAGAACGTTTTCTTTTTTTCTTCTTACACAACTTAAAATTCGTTGAATTTGTTCATATTTATCGAAAGCCTGAAGTCGATAATCTCAAAATAGATCATACCACTTGAAATACGTAGCTAACGCCACAAAACGCGACTTAACCATAGATCCCATATCTGCTTGGAGATTACAGTCACTGCACTGTCTGACGTTAGGATCAAACTTTATTGCAACTTTTATGACGACGTCATCACTGCAATACAGTTCAAAACATATCAACGGAAGGTGCATTGTGTACAATCAATTCTACAAATCGTTATCCCGTCAGATTTAGTATTCAGAATGCAGATGAAATTAATGATATAATACATCACTACGACAGCCTATCTATGGATATGCAATGTTTCTACTTAGGAAGTGCCATCAACAAGATACACAGTTTTCATCTTGATATATTTTCCTTCAGAAATATAATCCTTTTGCATGGGATAAGTCAAAAGCTTCCAGCATATTTAAATTACTTCTTGGAAATTCCATTAGAAAATACCACTCTACTGATGATCTTAAAATAGCAAATTCGTGACTAAGATTGCAATATGTTGCTGGAAAGATAATGCGGATTTGAGAAGTAATTTCTCTGTACACACAAGAGATTTCAGTGATGATAAACTGACCTGCTGTACAAAAATGTACGCATGGGAATAATGTAATCATCATGGCCATGACCAATATAGTAAGCTGCCCTTTCCATTGCATAACCCCTTTTAGCAGGCTGAAATGTCAGTAAAAATGCACTGCCTACTCTTAGAAAGGGTCATTGTCTGTTATAGATTGTACATTAGCGACAGATATTAATGGCTATGGCTAGAAAATATTTCATACATATCTAATGAAGTTCTATTCATTCCAACGAGCAAGTGGTAAACGACAAAGACGCCACATTGCTTTATAAAATATCCTTGATGAAGGTGCTAGATTTATGCGTGACATTTAGAAGACATAAGTCTCAAATGTATACACGACTACGACTGGAGAATTTTTTTGATTATATTTTCTTAGAGCGTTAAGCAATTTACACTTAACTCTCTGTGCATCAATCATTCATAGAACAGCGTACTGAAAAATTCAAATTCTAATCACTCCTCAAGACAAACAGTATAAGGCATGTCTAGAGCACTAAAAAAATGGAAATATATTCAGAATTAAGGTTGAAATGTAATTGCCAACACAAAAATTGGACTTACCCAAATTTTCGACTGATTAGTCCCAGTCTTTGTCAAGGAATGATCAATCAACTGCTTCTGTGACGTCTAAAACTTCGAGTAAGTCCAATTTTTGTGTCGGCAATTACAATTGACCCTTGATTCCGAATGACTTCTACCAACACAGATAGCTTTCAAGTAAACTGAAGATATAGATTTGTTGGCCAAAAATGCAAATGAACAGGGCACTATCATAAAAGTAAAGAAGAAAATTAGTATGGTATTTATCACATGTCTTTCTCGCTAAAGTGAGGCTATTGACCGTGATGGTTGATATTGACAAAAGATCAAGAACGTGCTGTTTTTCCAAGTGTCTCATCTGACGATAACGTCGATATGCCTTCGGTACTGCAAACTTGTATTAGCACATCCGTAATCATTTGAGACGGATGAATACACGAAGGGACATGACTTATCTTATATTCCCTTCACTACAATGACAGGGAGATCCGTTTATCCTAAAGATAACACCAATGCACTCAATCATCTTTTCTCTTGCGTTTACACCTAAAGGACAGTTTGAAGCCTTCAATTTCGATCGCACAGATATGCCGACACGTCAGATAGATAGGGTAATTAGACCGTGACGTGTGGTTAATTAGATGTCACCTAGTGCTGATTAGAAATCAATCCAGACGTCCCTGCTCATCACGTTTGTCATTGAAAATCACGACCATGTCTGAAGCTGGCGAGGAGATCCCACGAGAGATTCTTTCAGACAGGCGCTTTTAAATTGTTCACAGGAGACGTTTCTAAAGTGCATTTGATAACATGGGTTTTGGTTTCTCGGTACAAGAGTATTTGGTATCATTAACAAGCCTGAATTGACTAAGAAACGTAAGTAACATTTTTAGTTTGTCGTTTCTTTTTCGCATGCGCTTATTGTCACTTAAGTGTTGTTTTATATGATTTTACCCCTATGTACACATATGAGGCAATGGACGCTTTAAGCAATCATGTTTTTGCTTTAAAAAAACGAAAGTGACTAAAATTAAGTAGATAAATCATTTCTAAGGTGAAAGGGATTTTCACTCACCTGTCACCTGCTCTTTTCTCTCGCCTCCGTATCCTCGCATCATCAAACTCTTCTTCGGACACAGAAAGTGAAGAAAACTTTGTGTCTAAAACATACAGCAAAACAAAAGTGAACATGTACTTGCAATGAATACATCAGTAGAACTCATCTGCATTCCATGAGCATTCAAAGTGCAACCACAAAACTCGCTGAACTTGAAGTAATGGCGCCCTTAAAAGACTTTCGAGAGAGACTGGATTTTAAGCTAATGTGGCGTAGAATTGCTCTGGGAAGCACTGTCAACTAGATGCGGAAGGATATCATTACCTCAGATTGACTCAACACAACCAAAGCTAGATTTGGAAGAACCAGTCATACATTTCAATGATCTGTTATGTTTTACATTTCAGACGGATTCGACCGAATTACGAAGTTGTAAATACTATACATGTACCGTCAGTGCTGCTGCATTTAACGAGGTTTGACTTTGAACTTGGAACGAGCTAGCCAAATAACCCCGGCGTATTCACTATGAATATAAAGCAGGGCAATAACAAGATAAATATCTCCACCAGTTCTCCCTGAAATTACTTTTCTTTGACCTACATCAATGCCAATATAGAGGTTCTCATTTAAAATGAACGACAATTTTACGGATAAGATTTTACGGGTTATGGCCGTAAGGTTGTAAAATTCGATAACGTTATACAACTGTAGAGGCAACACAGCACACAGCGTCCAAAACTAATTTCTCGGCTTTTATCCGGCCTATCATTGTTACTGAGCGGCGCTTTATGACTCATTTGAACGAAAGTGACAATGTCGGAGCCAATTTCTAGCGTTGGTATTGGTGCTGCCGGAAAATAGATTCGACCTTACGAGAATTGGGTTGTAAACTTGCCGATGGTACTAAAATCACAGCTCCTGTCAGTCAAAAGTTGACGCGCGCACGACTATCCTATAACATGTCTGTCCAGTTTTTGAGTAGACAGGAAACTTAGTTCTCTTCGGAGTTTACGGAGAAGAGAATTGGGTTGTAAACTTGCCGATGGTACTAAAATCACAGCTCCTGTCAGTCAAAAGTTTGGTTTACAGACCACTACTGGAAGATGTTTGCATCAAAACTGGAAAATTTGCGTGAAGATTCCGTGTGTTATCAATGTCTTTGTTATTCCATCGCATTCCAGGTGTTTATCTGCGATAAAAGGGCAACCAGTCCATTATGTATTGAACTTGCCCCATACTTCGGAGAAAAAACGATTTGCAAAAAGATTCCCATGTTTTCAATACGTTCGTGCGGCACAACGATGTTGCACTCTATGAATATTACTAGACCTATAGGCAATATGCTAAAATAGATTCAGCTTATCATTTGAAGCATTGATCATTTACTTTTTGACCGTCCCGATCCTACAATGGGTGCCTTTGAGTTCATATAATCAAGTCGAAAGTTACGAATTCCTTCTTGCTTTAGTTAGATACTAAGAACTTCATATCACTATTCTCATCAATACATGTTTGTTTGTCACCGTCATTAAAGTTTTAAAATCTCTTCTTTAATTGTAATAGAAGACCATTGTAACTTACCAAAAGTACGGTCCAATTCTAAGTCCCATTTTGTAAAATCAAATAGATTCAATTTGAAATGCATGCACCCTTCTATGGTACCATTCGCCATGTATCCCTTCGACACAGATCGACCGCTTTACTGCCCCATGATTAATAGGCACTATTTTCTTTATTGACCTCGGTTGGGCTAATTCCAAGCTGTCAAACTTGTCAAATACCTTTCCCCATACCGCTATACAATCATGACGAGCCGTAATACAATCGGGGGATTTTTCCATGGCAGGTGTTTAGAAATTCAACAATAGTTCTTAATTTAGTGGATGTTGATATATTTCAGCACTTTACGTACCTATTCACATATTGATCTAACAGCTAATAAAGGAAAAAGCACACCATAAATCCTTATATACGATGACCCGCAGCAAAGCTACATGAAGATCGGCTTACAGTTATGTGAACCTCCCCTTACTGTGCCACAAACGGCTCTCATAACGTCATCGGTGGGACATATGTCAGCACAACTTTCGTAATACAACATCTTGATCTACAAGTATTTTATTCTAGCAGCAACGATACGGTAGATCTCGGCTGACCTTAGGTCAACATACCAACCCCCTCCCACCCCTGAATCGTATTGCCTGTCTGTGCTTTCATACAAATTGTTGCATGGACGTTCCAGACATAGTTAAGGTTGATTGGACACAGAAACGTTTCTGGTAACATGAGGAAATGCAATTTCCGTTATTTGTGTCAGCATAACTGACGAGATCTATATTCATCAACAGAGCAGAGGTTACCTTTGCCTTATTGATAATATTGTCCAATAATGTTGCCGCAACAAGTGATTCTGTCTACCTGATTCTATGTTTTGCGTGTATGTATTGTATATGTATTTTATGTATTGAATTGATAGATTAAAATCTTTGTACAATGATGATTGATATGTGTCATGACTAAAGTTGAATCTCATTTCCGCACGATTTAACACGCATGCTCATTTGCTTTTAAAAATTGAAAATGTACATATTATCAATAGCTATTTTTACCTCCGTAAAGGAGGCATTATTTTTTGTGTGTTTGCTTATTTGTGCTTCCACATATGTTGGTCGGCACAGGTTAAGAATACAGATGTTTTGTGATGGTATTTAATATGTGGTTTGTTTCCTTAGTTTTATGGTGTTTGTTAAGTAGCTAAGTATTAGTGACAGGCTATATTTGTTTGTTTTTTATTTATCTTCAAGGTGGTCCCTTCAGTTAACAAAGTGATTTAATTCCATGGAAGCCCTTATGAGGACCGTTCTCTTGTGTTTATTGAATTGATATGATAACCTTTATAACTAGCAAGACTGTGTCTTTGACAGGTAGACATGCAAATGAGCTTAACCCATGCAGCCGCTTATTCTGGCATCTGGAAAGAAAGCTCGACAGTAGTATTCCGACACTCATCCAAGGTATTTTGAACCACTTGGATATATTCCAGCAATATATAGATCGAAATCTAGCATTACCTTGTCTACAGCACATTCGCATTAAGTATTAAAGATTGCAACTCCATTCTACTTTACGTGTAATACTTTAAGCTGTTGGAAATTGAATTTCAAATCAATTGCCGTCCATGTAATGAAGGGTACAACTAAGTAGAATATAAAGTTTTCGCATACAGAATAGAAAATGTGGAATTGCTAATAGCTAGTGGTTTGAAAGGAACGAAAGTGTTTGGCTGCAAAAGCAATAGATTGCAAGTAGAGCAAAAAACTTATGTGCTGCAAAAATGATTTACATGATATTTCTAATCAGTCGTCTATTCATATTGAGATTTGCCACATTTGTTGAGGAATTGGCATGGCATGTGTTTATCACCTTCTCAATAAGTCCACCCGGAGACCAGACTATATTATTTTGAGCCACTCACACCGGGAAGGACCGCTACTCATATGGATGGCGGTGCGAAGAGCTCTTTAATGATCTCCCTGGCCAAAGCTAGGTACTCATTTCCACGTGAGTCAAGTAAGGAAATTCACGAAAGTGCCTTTCTCCATGTGTACGACATTGGCATCTGCCTGCGGTAGGTCAAAGCTTTGAACTCAGAACCACTGCATTTCAGGTTACTCTTAATCGCGTGGTCTCAAATCGTTGGATCGACTGTCTGCAATTCTTTTATCTTGTTTAGTCTAAACCATCATGTAATCCTGACCCAAAGTTTCGTGCCAAGCCACAGCTTAATTGTTTTGTTTCATTGAAAATACGATAACGTTCTTGTGCACGATTGTTTGTAACGTTTCCAGAAAGTCGGTGAAACAGTTATGCATGTGGCTGATTATACCTACTACATTCACTATGTAAACGTTGAAGAACTACATTATTTGCAAAGCCATATTGCTAGAAATCTTTCCATTCAAACCATTGGGGGAATATTTGACACTAGCGGGACAACTAGAAAGTCGTCAAGAGTCAAGGTCGTTTTCTAATTCCAAACACGGTCACAGAACTTCTAAATGGACCAATAAAGGAAGGCGCAGACATAATCGCATTATCGTTCATCAGTGTCTGGCTTAAAGTCTGCTGTTCGATAGATAAGAGTCTGCCAACATGTTTTCACCATTATCCGGCTTATCATAAGCCGTCTGAGAACAGCTGAAAGTAATACGGCAAGGTACCGAGTTACCAAAGCGATCAATTTTGCTGGTCTAATTGGTACAAACCTTTTCATTCTAACGGCAACAAATGAACAAATAAATCTTAAGTCCTGTTGCTCATTATCCTCTATGCAAAAACTGCAGAATATGACAATCAAAGATTACGTATGCCCTTTAATGTAGAGAAATAAAAAAATCATATTAATCATTCTATGATTCTGCTGATTTTGATTAAAACTAATCATGCTATATTTTCACCCTAGCTACATATAGGTCGTTGTCTTTTGTTGGAATCTTTAACGAATCAATTTGATAGACCTGAACGAGAGTATAACTTGCGACATCTAAGACAATAAAACCAACATGACAGATTATTGCATATGCTTTTCGGTGATTAATTTCGTTTGAAGTTAAGAGGTATGCCAAATAATTAAAACGTCTGATTGATGACATGGCATTCAATTATTGTAATGAATTCTGTATTATTAGATCTTTAATCTTTAGACTAGGGGGAAATGAATATAGTGTTTTCAGCACAGTACATTAAACGTCACAGTACGTTATGCGAATGTCGTAACGGGTACGGAAGAGAAACTGCAAACCTTGCGCCAAACTATAATCATAGACATAGGGACGAAAGGGGAAAAACATTTTCCTTATTTTTCACAGAATGCTAAAAGCATGATTGTATGCTCTTAAGCGGTAATCAATACAAATTATTTGGCGTTCATAATCATATCTACCACATGCATGGTGATGGAATACTTCCCAACATAATGACATTACTATATGTGACTTCCTGCCATTTTGTAAGAATGGAGAATGTTAAATCGACGTCGTACATGTTTGAATGACATCAGAGTCAGTCATCAACACGCAACTCTAACATCATTGTAGAGCTTTTTCACCCATCTTTCATACAAGGAGGCAAGCAGGTACTGACCAACATGTTGGTGTCCCTTTTTGCATTTCAATGTGTGGTAACTCAAGCGTAAACAATATTTCTTTAATATGCTTCTGATATTCTCTTCTTTGAGCTGTAGGCAGTCAACAGTGGTTATTTGAGGTCAGGAGATATTTACATGTCTGAAAAATGTCCGAAATGTCCGAAAAAAACCTACGACTCAATAAAATGCATATAGGGACACCAACATGGCGGCGGACACAGCGATGACGTCACGTAAAATAGCTTCGAAGATTGAAACTACTTTAATGCGTCACCTCAGCACTCACCTAGTGAAAGACTTCTCTGTGTGTCAGGATCAAGCGAGGGGTCGCTTTCTTCTGGCAGAGAGTACCTAAGACGGAAAGGAAAGGGAAAGAACATTACTGTCCTAGATGCTGTTTAGGAATCAGTTCATCCAAAGCTATTTCCTTCATCGCATTGTAAAGTCCCTGCCTGCCTATCCCATGGCGATAAAAACGTTTTTATCGTCATGGTTATGTCGGTTGTAAGTAGAAATAGCGCGAATCACCATCATGGGACGAAATTCCGTATACACAGAATCATGAAGATACATACGATTGAGGACATGCGTTTGTTTTGCAAAAGGGCCAGTAGGTTGTCAAAATGCAAAAAACGCTTGCGAGTATTGCTTGTTATATTGCTCATTGCACTATACACCGAATTCAACGCAAAGGGGCAATATGCGTGTATCATCATCTACTGGTTCAGCATCTACAGTTGTGGAAACGTCCCATAGTTGTAACCATGTGTGTATGCCATACCTAAATCGCGAAGCTCATACATTACACTACAAATATTAAAGATAGTAAGATATCGCAAACAAACAGTATTCAAGGTAATGACAAACAATAAATAATGTAGCATAGCTATATATTAAAACACTTGGCTATAAGATTATTTCAATATATTGCAGCGCAGTCATAAATGAATATTGCATTTCATCACGAAGAAACCTGTTGATCAAAGCAGAAGCAATAGTCGCAGTAGGCGTACGTTCACAGTGCCACACCTGTTAGTTAACACACTGTGTTTTATGTTACACAGCTCAAAATGATCCACATAAAACAACCACAACAGTGTAAGTACACAACCTACATTCCAGATCTCTTCAGTCGTCGAATCCTCGTCGAGAGGTTGCCAACGGCATTGTGGAAGCGATTCATGATGATAATGAAGAAGAGCAATGTTGAACTAAAATCCTTCGCCTGAGCACGAGTTGACTACAGAAGGTGTAACGGTTACGTGCTGTCTCCACTAAGGCAGACAGCATAAGCTCTCAACAGCATAAGAATAGAAGCAGCATGGTCATATCTGAATAAGCCAAACCTCCCGAATGACAAGCCAGAAGAAAAATGTCGTCCCTGAGTTGTTTTACGTCGTCGTTGGAGACCGCATACTCATTTGACGATACCAGTCCTCATGAGCTCAGGCTTGTTAATCAGCAGAAACTACCTGCGAAACTGCCTGATATATTGACGTGTGTAACGCCACTACGCGCCGTTTTCCTTTCACGAAGAGCGAAGTACTTCCACCACGTCCTGCAGACGATTCCACAAATGGATGGCCTCCTAGGAGGGAAAGGGTGAGCCAACCAGCGTCGGCTACGGTTGCCAGACGATGGGGCTCGTACATATCCGGCAACGTCATACGGACTGTGCATAGGTGTGAATGGACGTCGTGACAGACTCGATGGGTAGCCTACCCCGGGCGGCGGGAAACACAAATCAACCGTAAGCGTAGCGTGACGCCGATAAATGCTGACTGGTTATTGGGGAAAAGACGTTAACTCTAAAAGCGCCGACTGTAACTCATCATCCATTCCTCGGGTGCATATTCGTGGTTTCTAATCCTATTCTTTAGTTTTAAACGAGTTTGATACTAAGCAAGCGTTGACTCGAATAACACATTTACAATTTACTCCCTACATGATCAATACTCTCCCGTGGGACAGATGCCTGACGGTATTTCGCAAGCTTTAATTTTGCACCGCTTTGAGGTCCAAATAGATCGTAAGTCTGACCTAGAATTCCTCAAGGAGGCTTGTTCCTTCTGCTTTCATCCGAAGACATTGATTCATTGGAACACTCCATGCGTTGCATTCGCTGAACGGTGTCATGATAGTATACCCGGTGGACAACTTGCAATTAGCCCGACCAAAATATACGCATGTATGGATGTACGTGCTTTTGCATAATGGAAGATCCACTACATCACGGGCCACATCACTTAAAGAAACTCCACGTCTAGAGTAAACTTTGTCACAACAGTTCCTGAGAGAGAACAGTTTTTACATACATTAATGAATCTTCTCGTCGCTTCCTATTACCAGGAGTCGGAAGCAATTCTCTTAATGAAACAGAAGGATACACTACTTGAAGGCTGATAGATGGTTGGTGGAGAACAAGTTGAAACCGCACCACAAATGGCGTACAGGGAACTGTAGGTAAAGGATGTACCTGTCAGAACAAAAATTGCAGTTCCATGAAAACTCTGCAGAAGTGTGGATGATGAAGAATGCAGTGAGTTCATACAGACCTCTTCGAAAGGCAACCTCCATCTATTTTGCACATGAAGCGAACACGCCGGGACGGACAGAAATGTCAAAATATATATAATACAGGATGACTGTATTTCACCAGGGCCATTAGTTAGTCACTACCATACCTACTACGCCGGCTATTTGGTGAATATTTGCCAGGGGAGTTTGGCCACCATAGGCCTAGGGTTTCATTTGCAAGCGAAGTTATGTAACCTTACCGTGGACTGACTCTAATGACCTATTATTCTCTTTTTTTGCCGAATTTTACTATCAGCACCCCCTAGGAAGGCCAGGTGGAGGCTAGCCATTGATTTGAAATGGATTTTTATGAAATTTGGTATATGGGAATAGGTGTTGGTAAGGAAGGACAACTTCTAGTATGCCTCCAGCCGCTTTCTTAGGTACTGCAGGAGAACTTCCGATTTTTGTATTTCATGTTTTGGACATGCTATGAACTATGTCAACACGTAGTCCTCTCTCTATGGACTATGGTTATTTTCAAGATATCTTATAATCAGGAAACTATTTGATCAACGGGTGACGACTGCATTTTGTCAAAAACCAAATGTGTTTATGTTGCCTATGAACTTTAAGCTCTTCATTTGTTCTATAAATGAATGTCAAAAACGATGTAACTCCCACAAAGTTCAATGCGCGCATTTGTTATTTCAGAAAACGCGATGAGAATGGATAGCACGCAGAACCCTTTCGCTCGTGTGAACCGGTTAAAGTCTGCTAAACCATTCATCATGCACATACAGCACGGGAGTGCCCTTTATTCATTCAATGTCGTTCTCTCTTCGTGAAAATTTGTCACATAACCACCTACTCTTCTGAGATCAAGGTGAATATCCGGGAAAGGGTACGGCATAGATGACAAAAGATGACAAACATAAAAGAAATGCCGCATACGAATGCGTGTAACACGACGAGTAGATATTGAGGCGGCCATTTAGGTCATGACAGAAACTAGCTAGCTGGAACTAATTCTAAAGGATGAAGAGGATACAGATATGATACAGCTAAGTCGGAAAAGGTCAGAAACCTCTCCTGCTCTCCGCCATTCAAAAAGTCTGCGTCGTCATAAGGAATCATGATGAATTTTGCATTTGTCTGACATAACTTTGTGATGTAATTTCCTGGCTCACAATACACATACATCTTTCTTCTGTCAGGTTCCTGTATTTTCTTCTTGCTTTGAAATGCAACAATATCGTAACCAGGCATTTACGGGAAGGGAACATGGCCAATTAGAGGGTTGGAGAGAGGTGAAATTTGAGAGCATCCCGGGTGTCCACCAGCTGTGCCAATTACGGCAGCTTTCTTGATGCAATCACTGGACAATACATCATCGGGCTAACAAGCTTGGTTCTGCGATAACATACCCACAGGTCGGAAGTGCAGGGTACTTTGTACACAGGGGTGGCAACCGTTAGTATTCAAATGATGTCGACTGGCAACCAGGGACCGATTGAAGACTGAGGTTTGCAGGGAATCTTTGGTGAGAAGTGCACCAGTGCAATCTGTCTAGAGACACTGTAAACATGCACTTGAGAGTATCGCTTCGAGGTAATATTTGTAGGGTCAGTCTGGAAATGTTTAACTACGTTCATATCGTACACGTTGTATAGGTGGTACTATGGCATTGTCATTAGGGTTGTTGACTTAGAATCTAAAGGTTCTGTGTTCGAATCCCTGGCAGGTCCCAATTGTGTGTCCTTATCGGCTGCCATTTAACACCAACTTCCTCGCTCGACTTCAGTGAAAATGATTATGATATGTTTATCCTTTCAGCGTGAACCTTGCGAATTAAAAGATTAAGATAACAAACAAAAAGGGAGAAAAGGGAACTGAAGTTATATGTGCAGTTAGTTAGGGCTGCCCAAACGCTATTGGCATTAAGATGAACAACGGTCCGATAATTGAAACAAATCATGGATAAAGAGCACAGCTGGGACTGGAATGGGCACAGTCCATACTAAAGGAGACCAATTCAATCAAGGAGAATGTTGTCCGTTCAGGATGTAATTAGCTTAACCCTAGATGAAATGAGAGCCAATACTTTATGATTAATCAATTGGGGTCACAGCAGTCCGGCTGATGTCATCTAAGCGGACTTGTGGAGTTATTCTTGGCTGTTAATCAACACAGTCAGCCACCGTAATGCAAACGACATAACTATTGCGGTTGAAAGAACCGTTAAGCTTTGGCCTTTAAAAGTTAGGTCCATTTTTAGTAACGCCCCGCCTTAGGGGACGTTTGATATATGTTCGTGCCTTTGACGTGTATCGTAGCCGGCTAGCCAAGACACAGCTAGCGATCCCATTTCATCTTGGGCATACAGAACTTAAGACTAAAACCTATACTCCTACATTGGCTCACAAATTTTAAAGTTCAAAGTGGCTGCCATTAGAGGACAATGAATTGCATCATGAAAAGCTAACTGGTGATGGAAACTGGGTCATAAAGTCGAGAAACCCATGCCATACTGTAATTTATCGGTGGATTGAGATGGCATTGATTGAGGTCAAATGGTATCGGCTGTTGTTTGAGCGGCGGACCGATCGAGATGGAGGGACTTCTTGGAGCCTCATGTGCCACCTGGCACATGAAGAGGACTGAGGGAGTGGGTGAGTGGTTTTGACCGTGGATATTTCTTCCGTGCACATTTATATAAAACTGTTGAAAAGATTCATTAGAGGGGGAGAGGAGTAGATGTAGAGGATCATCCATTCAAATTCTTTGATCGATAAACCCAGTAAATCCTTCCTATTAACAGATAAACACATATCTCTAATGAACAGCTGTCAAATAAGATGAAGTGTCTGCTTAAGGAAGACGCATAGGTAACTTCATGAATCAAACTGGACGGTTTGATAACGAGAAAAATCTCAAATGAAAAAAAAACACTTCCACGACCTCTTTTGCCATACCGAGTTATCTCTGAAAACCAGGTGTCAGAGGATAGCGTTAACACTATGTAGAGAAATACTTCAAAAGATGGTATCAGTAGAGGTCATACCTTCAAGTTATACACTAGTATCGATTTTAAGAGAAAGGGAAAGAATTTTATATGACTAGGCCACCATCAGCGGTGAGGTTGCTTTAAGTAACAGTGAACACACATTTGTTTTCGTCGGCGAACTTTTTCAGGGTGCTGCTGTTTTTATTTAGCCGCCATTTTGTTTTCCTTCATCTACTTATGACACTATGTAGGAAACATTTTCTATGTAGTCTGTGTAGTTTGTAGTCGATTTATATATGCACATTTTGTGTAAGGTTTGATTAAGTCTGTTAAAGAAATTAAAATGATAAAGAAAAAAATATGAAAATGTATGGCACCATGAACGGTTCACCCTGAGGTATTGAAATGTTATCATATCAACCTAAACTGAATTCCAGTAAAACTCATTATTATATTCTAGACAACCGCCTACAAACCATGCACAATAACATGGGCATAGCGAGTCTTTTACATGTTTTCCCGATAGCAGTTACTACTGTTCCCAATCAATGACTGTCGTCAGTTTATGATCCAAAAATGACGCTGCAATTCAGTTTACGGCAGGGATGGAAGCAGATGTCGTCTAATCTCTGTGCCGAAAAATGTTCCCACGTCACATTAAGACGTTAACACAGGGCTATCTCCATAGTTACATACATATCGTCATAGCTTATCGCTGACTCGACGTTAACATCGTAAAATTAAAGGTTACAGGTGCAGAAGATGAAAACTCTCCGTCATGCATTTTTTATCATTTCCCAATTGCTCATAAAAGTCCGTAAAGTACTACAAATTTTACAGGCATGGCTACGGCAACACAAACCTTGTACCAGTCGGGACAGGAAACATCGTAACTTTTTTTTGGTTAGGGTTTATCATGTTGGAGGGGCATATCATCTTACTTGTTAAAATTTTGTCGTCAGAATTGTGTATTACAATCATTGTAGATATATCCGCGTTGTGTTTTACATACGTCTCAGAATCTTGAAAAAATGACGCCTTTTTTGTGAATCATCCTTGATTAACATCATACGTCGACTGTAATGCATTAGAAAAAAAACTACATTGCTGTTTAAGGTTTAGCGCTATGTTTTACAAGTTGCGTAAAGAAAAATATACCGTTAGTGTGAAATGAGAGCATTTGATAATGCCCTCTAGGCTCTGGTCTCTACCTTACCTCAGATGACTCCATATTTTTAAGGATGAAGCTCCCAAATGGTTTACAAGATTTTAAAAGCAGCTTGACCTTACCTGTGAGACTACATTAGTCTTTTGATTATTGTAAGCCTCTACCTTTCGAGCACGTTGTGAATTATCACCCCTTTTACCTGAAGCAATTAGCAGGACCCCAGACAACACCCTGCGTTTCGCTGCTATCAATTCCAGAGCTGTACCGGGTGGAAAGTGCACTGATGTTGGTAAAGTTTACTTTGAATTCCCACCGATGAAAAGACCCTTCCAGTCGTTTAGAAGAAAACTATTTTAAGGACACAGGAAATGAAGCTGAAAAGCTGGTGGCTCTAGATGAAGGAGACAATTTGTCTTTGTAGGTTAGAGATAGGGAGTTGGTACATTGCTGGTATCGACATGCAAGAACAACTCTTTCAAACCTTGTTAATACTGACTACTAATACAGTCAAACTTGGTAGGGCAATCACCAGGCGAAGCTAACCACCTCCAGTCACAAGCCACATTAAAACAGCTCCGTCCATTTTTTACATAGTTAACCCCACCCTGTTCTGGGCAACCACCTGTCCTCAGCAACCATATGCATTTTCCTAAGTCGAATAGTCCTGGAGCGGTTACTGAATCCGGGTTTGACTTACTTTATTGAGAGAAACACTGCAAATGTAGTAACGGTCGCTAACATTCCAGACAAATGCAAAACTGAACGATTAAACAACCGCTGTACTGTACATATACCAACATATAGGCACAACAATTTAAAGTAGAAAATCGCTACAAAAGGAGTTATGGTTCGAATGTACGGGTACATACAGTGGTTCTTCGTTTCCTCTGAAAGCCGACACGTATCGCATCTTGTTTCTGACGGTCTTGGCTGTCTTTGTGAAAAGGTTGGCCTTCCTATTCATTTCGTCTCGAAAATGATCTCACACAAAATGTGCACGAGATTGGTACAATACTTCTGGCGTGGCAGCTTAATCAAAATTTGCATATTTTATGAGTAGACTGGTCACCGTTCTGGCTCTCATTTCACGGTGTTAGAACTTAAATGTCAGAACTGATGTTTGGAAGTAAAAGACGTGACATTCACAGAAGAGTTGCCAAATTGTAAAAGCCCCAAAATATGTCTGAAAATGAGATAGTTCTGCTACGGTACCCAGAAAAGCCACCAGAAGTGAAAGACAAACTCATTTCCTCCAGATAGCCACATGCTAGCTTTCAAAACAACCCTTCCATATCTTTTTCAGATATGCTAGCGCTGAAAGAACTTCGTTACAAGCGTTACCTAAAACATAACTTTCTTGGCGAAGGTAAATCTGTGCAAAATCGTGTTTTTTGTCACTGTTAAACCTAGCAGCACTAAAGCTATTATGAAGGCATTTTAGTACACATGTAGCAGTATTTCTTCATTTAACAAATATCTTCATCGACAGCATTTCAACTCCACTACAATAACTAGCAGTTTCACAATCTATCCATTCGTAGTCTAATATCAGATATGGCTTCGAGCTACAGAACTTCATAGATACAAACATAATATGTTGGTGACTTTACTGGGCCTGGGAGAAATAACGTGAACCAAAAGGAACTTTCCACAGTTTTATGGGTCTCGTTGTAGTCATGCTATACTCGCGGCTGTGTCTTATTAATAAAAACACTACTCCGAGCTTTACGTTTCCAAAGCAACTTCTGAGAGCATTAACCGCGACCTTCTCCCGTGAACAGAGACGTTCTTTTAACACGCTACGGAGTGCTGAGGAGAAGAAACCATTAGATGACTGTCCAGATGTCTATGTTATCTGAGGGAAACACCTGCTTGTGAGCATACTGTCGTCTGACAGAAAAGCCCGCCAAAAACGGGCCGAACGGGGGGCGAGTCGATAATACTCTGTTTTTTTTTACTTCTCTGGATAGATATTCAACCGTATCACGTATTTATTGTATATGTTTGATTTTTTTTTTTTTGGACCATGGCATGAGTAGGATTTCTACACATGTCATGTTTTAAACGATTGGATTTTGGAGAGGGCTGAATTGTCATATTCCACCTGTGACTATTACTGATTGATCCCTTAGTACGTTGAATCAGTCATTGTGAGTACTGTGGCATATCGTGTCGGGGATGGGCTTTTCGGTGTCCAGAGGATTTTGAATCGCTAAAACGTGGGGCCTCACTAGACTTCACCCCTTTATCCACACTGCTTTGCGACTTATCTAGTCTTACAGACAAAAATGGCAAAAATAATAATTCATATATGCCAGCGTTGTATTCCGTACGTTGGGAGTCACGAAAAAAACAAAGACACACAGACAAGTCATTAACTTAATTCCCTGGGATTAAGTTAAAAGCTCTTCAAGTGAAAATGCTTGAGCACTCCAAGAGAAACTAAAATCTGGAAGTAGGTGTATTTCTTAGAAGACAAAATTGTTATGAATACAAAATCAACCAAACCGAATTTTGCAGAATTTCATCACATGTAGATAAACAACGGAACGGACCTTTATAATTCAGTAATTGAATAAAGTTGACCTTCATACAGACCCTTGTGCAGGTATCTAAGTATGGGTTTCAATGGAATAATTGCTAAGGATTACAGGTCCGTTTTGGGCCAGAATCAAGAGGGGAATTATGCTGCTGAGGCTGCAATTCGATGGGCAACACACACACACAAACGCACGCACACACACACACACGTGACAAACACACACACACACTCACTCACTCACACACAAATACGCACACGCAAACACGCGCACGCGCACATGCACACACACGCACACACACACGCACACACACACAAATGCACACACACGCACACACACACACACACACGTGCACACACACACTGCACGACATTATTTTCAAGATCACCCCCAGATTTCACTGCTTCTGGAGTTGACCTCCACTTAAAGATTTGCGCTGTGAATTGCATAACGTCTTACATACACTGTGTGCATCAGCGTGCAGCAAATTATGTATGATGAACACAACTGTACAGACATATCTTACTCCCCATGTCTTAAAATCCTCTCAACCTCCTTGATTGCGTAGCGTGCGTAGTCCAGTGGTTAGCGATCTTGCCTCTGGAACTAGAAGCCCCGGGTTCGATCCCGGCTGTGTCGCTCACCCGACATGCACGCTACCGTTAAAGATCGCAGTCCTTAGGACGGGACGTTAAGCCGTGGTCCACTGTTCATTGTGCTTGTCAAAAAGAGCTAGGGGAATTTCCCCGGTACAATGAACCTGTAAATACTGTACATAGCGTCTGTCTTCTCTGTCACGACCAGTGGAAGAGTAGCTCATCTGTTCATTGTGTTCATTTGAGCTAAACTGGTTCGAGATCCCTTTCCTTTCCTTGATTGCCCTTGACACTGAGCTCAACCACCATACTCCCAGTTTTCAAGGCACGTTCTTGGCCTTACGCGCGCTCTGTGAGGCTTTTGCAGCAAGTGTTGCATGATGATAGTCATGACTGAGGATTTATAGATGTTACATGCGTTCACAAGGACATGATGTCCTTTTAGAATAAGTACTACCTAGTCGACCATCAAGGACGCGCAAAACTGGATAGGGGTAGTCAACTAGAAAGGGTCAGCTATTTTTGTCGTAGAGGACGATTTCAAGTTTATGACATTTAGAGCTCTTTTGGCACCAGACCGTATGGTATGGGTAACGTTCTTCACTCTGGAACGTTGGAGGAATTATAATTACATGTACGTTGAACGTGTGAATTGATTTTTTCAGGTCCATGTTCCTTTCTTTCTTGCTTTCTTCAAAGTCAAAATATACATAAACGTGATTGTTTGGTAAATAATAACAACACATGTGCAGTTGCAAAAAAAAATATACAAGAAATCAAAGATTCCATACCTCCGTGAAATGTTTGGAGTTTGGGGGAATTTCTAGATATTATTTCATTTATTGTTGTGAACGTTTCTCTTATTCTGTCTATGTATTTCCAGCCTTCGGGACCAACTTTGGACCCGTGCCAAGCCAACCTTCCCATCCTGCCAGTCTCCAGTTACACCATCTTCATGCTCACATCCTGTCACTCTACAATATTCAAATAACTAAGGACGTTAGCCAACACACAGACCGAAAAAACCCTCTGTTTTCACAGAGATGATAAAATTACAGCATAACAAGCCTGTAAAATTGAAATATGGTATTCTTGATTTTATAACTAGTGCGCATAAATACGATCATGGAGTGGAATTGGTGGGATTGACGACATGATAGAAGTATTCCTAACGATCTGGAACGCCTACTAACAAGTTGACGATTGCAGGCATGTAAATGTATGTTCGAGGGGCAGTTTTCGTCCTAGACGTCGATTTAAAATTGATGGCTTTTAAAGCTGTTTTCCTTTACAGGCCTGATAGGGGAATAACTTGCCCCAGGGTGGACGAAAGACTATAAATGATTGATTGGACGTTTGTGACTTTCTTTTACGTTCTCTGTATATAAAAAGATACGTTGAGGGAATATGGAAGAGGTTTCAATGATGTTGTACTTTGTGGAAATACCTTTCTTCCGCTTTAATAGCTTTTATGAATACTACAAAGTGACGTTTGGCGTGATTTTATGTTTAAAGACTTGTGAAAAGCTGTGAAAAGCATCGTATGAAATTTTAGATATCCAGATATCATAATACATTAATCCATTAATCTACCTCAGCACAAACAGTTTCATTGGTGAACAACTACGCCATTTGGCGAAACTAGAAGGAAGTGCAGGAGAAAGACTACTGTTGCGTGGCCGTTTCTTTGCAACACCACCTTGCGACGATTCTTGTAACGGCACCTTTGAATTCAGATAGTAAAACGAATGCATGTGGAAAGTCTTACAGCTCATAGGTTTATGCGTGATATGCAGAAGGATCCCGTCCGGCAAGGAAATATATATAAAAGAAACATAACGTTTTAGCGGTGATATTCCGTCATTCTCTTGACCACGAGATTTTAGGGATCGGGAATCCCACTGTTACTGTGTTATAACCCATGATTATAGATTACCTTAATCTTACGAGTACATCGGTCTCAACTCCCTCAAATGGAGTGCGCAAAACTATAAAGACTTGCTGTTTTACACCGGCATAGACATGGCCATAAGTGAAGTGTTCGCTTTGCATTAGGCAGGGGTGGGTGTGAGGTGGTTTTACGTGTTCAAGCTCCGGCCGGCAGGTACCAAAGATTTTCAAAATACGTACTACTTTCTCTGTTTAGCACCCGTCGCTTGTAATCATGACAAAGCGCGTGGTACTTCAACACACATCACGACCATTTCATAAGCCCCTTGCCGCAGTACTTGCACAAATGCATGTATGGTATAGAAACTAAGAAAGAGAAATTGTCCCCTCTCTATACACCGAAATGTGAGGGAGGATTTTGCAGATATTGGCATTTGTCGACAATGGTCTGCAGTAGATGGCATTCATGGCTATAGTCTAGCTGCCAAACAAAACGCCTCTCAATATAAAGAGGCAAGAAGACATCGATGACTTTTACAGAATAAGCAACCCGCCCAGAACCTTCCCTCAACATTACATGTATGAACTAACTGTGACCTCATGAGTGCTACCATCTTCTCTCCAGACTGATAAAATATAGCTCTATAGATGGCAAACGGATCCCCACATATATATGTTAATACACCATTCCAACATTTCTTTCTTTAAGTCAATACCTTCCTTCTCCGGTTGCCGACATCACAAGGAATCATTTTCACAGATGATATCGGAAAAAAATAGTTATCAATACCTTTTTTTTCTGTAAAAATGCGTTCATGCCACTTTCTAACAATTATCATAATATGCATTAACAACTGCATTATAGTAGTTGGCAATGCCCACCACTATAATGCACTTGCTAACTTGGCAACATAATGCACATAATGATATCAACTGACATTTTAGTACACTTAATGGTATCAACTCACCCTTTAGTGATTTCACTTTTGGCCGCCTCCTGTTGTTCCGATTTCTGTCTGTGATGCGCGTTTAGAAGTCTCTGCCAATGCTTCATAGCTCCTTGGTATGTTCTTGATTTCTCTTAAGTGATGACAAGCGGCAATACTACCGCCCCTTCTAATCTTACACGTTGTCTCTTGAAACCGTTAAGTAAAAGGTCTAGTTGATGCTGCACTAAAATTACGAAAGTCAAGAGCAGAGGTTGGGGAGTTGCGAATTGTTCCCGCAGGTTGTGAAGACCGTATCTTCACCGTAGACGATTTCTAGAGCCTGCCAGATGCTATGATGGAAGTCCAGTTACCAAAAGCAACAGTTACCAGATTAAAACAATGTCAGTACACACACATATCACGTCAACAGCATCAACAGTTGCCTCGTTAAACAGCTCTCCACACCAGACGTTCTCCCCCGTGAGATACGATCAAAAAGCCTGTTGTTCATCGACACGCCCCGCCGTCGAGCTGCACCAAACTGCCGCCCACAGGTCGGTCACACGGCTGTCACTTATCGGAAACACCCGATTCCTAGCAGGTGCCAAGACTTATAGACACAGAGGTGCTGGCGTATGCCTAAAATAGCTCAGTTCGATCGTTTTATCGATGCTGGGGACCCTCATGAGCCTCTTTGTATAGCGGGAGAAATATTTTTCAGCCTGATGTAAAGTGACATGTATAATGGCAGTAAAAACGTACATGCACAACCGTCTGGGCGTCAGATTCCCTTTCTATATACACACGTTCTTTTGAATGGTATTGTCTGTCAGAATTTTCATGATACACCGTTCGATCGACAACAGGAGAGTGATGGTAGAAGCTGTCTTCCGAAGATCTATCATTGAAGATGACGTGAGTGCTCTCTTCAGATCTCTTATGATACGTTTGTGTTCATCTCCAATGACTGTCACACCTAATAGCGTAAAGAGATGACAAAATTAGCATTTAGAGTATAAATGATCCATTGTTCAATGCTGTTCTCTGGTGATGTAATGAAAAAGTGAGTAGTATACCTAGAAATCACAAGATATCTGTGTCTTGATCTTCAATG